>CM026417.1:34378173-34396678 GCA_014858505.1 Corymbia citriodora subsp. variegata
CTAAGAAATTTAAAATCTCAAATGCAGAGGGCAAAGTCATAGTGATAACTCAATCCACATCACACCATATGCGAAATAGGGCAACATATTGGCCCCATTCCATCAGTTTCACCTTTAACTTATTAAACTGACCTAGCAGAGCCAAGATCAACATCCAAAAGGAAAGAAGCCGCAATTTATAGTCACGGCAGATTCTAAAATTACAGCGAACATGAATTATTACAGGATCCTATGAAACCGATAGCGGAAGCGCAAAACAACTCAAGGCAAGTAAGGATGGCTATTCGTTACCGTGCGGACAGGGGCCTCCTGCACACCTCCCTGGGCAACACGGGCACCCGCCATGCTGCTCCGCGGATCTCTGGTCGCAAAGCTCCTCCAGACCCCTTCCTCCAGCGCACGGCACACGGGGCACCGCATCTCGTTCGCAGCATTGAATGCCGACCCAAGGCAATCTGAAACAGAAACAATCGCAAAATGCAAATATTAAAAACGATTCATTTCCGGACATGAAAACCGAAAGGGCTCAACTTGAACGAGCACACCACAGTCCAAACTCAAGAGATGCCCACCATCAGGGACGACAAATGCGATGCAGCAAAGCATGATACATTCATGAATCGAGACGTTCTAAGAATGCAACCGGAGACCCATAATCAGATTATGCATCATCATCATCATCCATCATTCAATTTCTAAGATTGAAACCTACAAAGATTGACAAGAATTACCCGGAACGAAGATGCATCGTCACGACATCGCATTCGCCCTCTCTCTCTCTCTCTCTCTCTCTCTCTCTCTCTCTCATATGCTGAGTTGAGCTCAACTCAGCATCCTGTCTTCTCCATCTGACCAACGCTCTTCTACAGTCTCAGTTTCTGTGCGAGGATTGTTGAATAGCGACGTCGTTTCATCTTCTTCATCTTTGTTTTTTTTGTTTTTTAGTAGCCATGTGTTTTTTTGTTTTGGGGCGAACATGTTTACAATGGCATCTCCGTTATGTATTACATGACACGAGATGCATTGCTAAGATTGTCGTGTCCATAAGTTTCTCCTTATGCGTTTTGGAACATTGGAACAACATGAACAAACTGAGGAAGACATACACATGTCGGCCCTTTTTCTTCAAAGAAAAATTCATGGAATGTCCGAGTTTAGTGAAAAGGAAAATTAAAGACTGATATTGATTATGGTTGATGTCTTCCCAACCTAGATCCAATTTGCCAATTAATTAATTAGACTTACCATGGCAATGGCTTGAAGAGAACAAATTCGTGTTTGCAATAATTGCTGAATCTAAGTCACATAATTAGAATCACCTTTGATTAATGTAGATACTTTTATCTTTAGCCAACTAACAATAATGATGTGATGTGAATTGGACAAAACAGTCCATGTAATTCTCAACAACTTAACCAATTATGCAATCATCAACATCTACAAATAATAAGATTCGTGCAATATTTTATTTATATCAACAAAGTTTTATACCAAGCCATTGATATTGGTCTTGGAAACCCAGACTCCTGATAAGCTTAAGATCATTGAAGTGGAGTCATGGTAATCTTGATATATGGCTAGCCAACGACGCTACTGAATTTAGGTTAACACGAATATATTGATTATGTTAGGTGCTAATAAGTATTAAGATTGTCTAAGGATGAATTTACAAATTCAATTTTCTACCTTAAAATAGGATGTGAACTATATTCTCACCCACCAAGAAACTTCACTTGAAACATCTCTCCTTACATATTGTGTTGATATTGTGATATAAAGACGAAAGGTAACAACAAAAATGTGATCCATTAATTGATAGGAAAAAAATAATAACTCAAATTTGTAATAAATGCTACACAAAATGAAATGCACAATATATTTCCACATACAAAGCTTATAGAAAGAAGCTACAATGACAATAATCAAAAACTAGATATAAAGATACAATCAAAGTAAAATCCAACTAATATCGCATTTGGTCTAGTTGAAGTTCTTAATGGTCCTTGCACCTAACGCCGATGTATACCATCATCGATCATAGGACATCTTGACTTTACCTTGACTATGGTAATTTATAACAAGCAAATACTAGGTATTGTCTTTTCTACACATCTTCATCTATCACCATTGTCGTGGGTGGTTAGTTAATTGCTACAAGTCAAATTACTCTGATCAATCAATGGTGATGGATGTACTTCCTAAGAAGAACACCAACCATACAGTTAATACAAGTGCTTACATAATATGTTTTGTTTAGTATGTAAGTATTATTGCCAATTTATAATATGGGTTATAAGTATATGGGCAATAAGGTTTACACGAGCTTGGCATAAAACCCCACGTCAAGAAGGAAGCATCTCATTCATAAAATTCCACTACAACTATATGCACTCTTTATAAAAGAAAATGGTCAACAATTTTTATTTTTGAAAAGTTGACCTTAAGAATCCTTATGTTTACGTTCAAGAAAATCATGATCGATTTTGATTTATGATAAATACCTAACATAAAAAAAAAAAGTAAAAGGATGTATTCATGATAATGGAAAATATTTTTGGAAAATCATTTTTTAGAAGAAAAATGTTTTTCCATTTTCAAATTAGAAGATCCATTTTCCTAATTTTAAGCATGCAAATTTTCTTTAATTATTAATGGTTATTTATTTTCAGCAAATCAAACACATGAAAGTCCAAAAAACTAAACAAACAACCCAAAGTTTATCACAATTATATGAACTCTTCATTAAAAATAGTTGTCTCCTTTTATTTTGAACACATCATCACATTTTATTTATTTTGTTGAAATGTAACCTCCTCTTTTTTTCATTTAAGAAAAGGAATATGGAAATGTCATACATAAGAAATCTAGTGCACACTTTGCACAAATGAGCAGTTTTTGGTTTGAAGATTTACTGAACAACATGGCTTGTTAATGGTAGATATTTAAATAATAAATTACGTATTTATCTAACAGTTTAAACTTTTAAAACACTTAGTAGTGATTTCACAAAATCTCACATAATATTAGAGCTGGAGATCTTGAATTCAAATATTTCCAAACCCTTTATGCTTTCCCAATTAAATTTTAACATCAGACTAAGTGTGAATATGAGTGTTAGAATATTTAAATAATAAATCACGCATTCATCTAATAACTTAAACTTTTTAAACAGTTGGCGGTTGTCCGTGAGGGGGAGTGTTCGAATATTTAAATAATAAACCACACATTCCTTTAACAGTTTAAACTTTTAAAATAATGAGTAGTTGTTCCATAGAATCTCACAGATAAATTGTGGTTTTTGGAGAAAAATCTTTGAATTAGACATATTGGCTTAAGATATAATAGTCCTAGATCAAATTGGCCAGATAACTATCGATTTTCTTTCAAATAATCCCTCATGTATCCCAACCTAAAATAAATAATGTATGTAGACTATCCACAACATCAAACACCCAAAGCAAAAAATGCATTAAAACGTAAATCCACGAGCATTTGACGTAGATCTATTCGTTTTGTATTGGAGGAGGAGCATTTTTGCACACAAACCTATGTATACTCGCACATGTGTCCATAGAGTAACAACAAAAAGAGAAGCACACATCAATTTGGAATTTCAACGACTCTCTCTCTCCCCCCCAACGTTCATTCTCTCAACATCAGCAACAATGTCAATCGAAGAAGCACGTAATGAAAACACATGGACACATAGAGAAGAAAAAGAAAAAAGAAAAACATAGGAGTCAATATATGCATATTTACACGACAAAATACGTACCCAAATGGAACGTGTGACGGCAGCGAAGGGTCACAGTGGTGCGCAGGGCCAAGCCCTCCAAGCAGATCGTGCAGTGGTTCTGGTGGTTAAGAGCGACATTTGATGGAGCGGCCATTTTCTTCAGAAATAATTTCTTCTTCGCCTCCCACTTCCCAAACACAAAAGATGAGAAGGTACACACACAGCCTTTGCTAGGGTTTTGATTGAGAGCGAAAGGTGAGAATAAAAGAGAGCAACGGTATGTATATCAAGAGGGTCACAATGATGGTACCGAGAGAATTAGGCAACTCCATATAGGGATGCAGCATTTAGATTGGCACATAAAAGCCATAGGTGGAAATGCATTCAATGCAAAAGAAGAGACTGACCAAATCTAATATGGGTGGTGCATTTTTCTATTGTTTTGTTGCGGATTTTAGGGGGTGGACTAAATATTCCAAGGATGACACTAGTGACAAAAGATGGAAAAAATTACTCATTTAACCTATGATTTATATATTAAACTAAATTTGGACCATTAGCTAGGATAAGAACCCATAAGTTTCAATGGTTTGAATTTAGGTTGACTCATAATATTCTCATTTAACAATTTCCTTGATTGATTTGAGAATAATGGATCTTGCTTCCTCACAAACTAAAGAACCACTCGGCAGGAAGTAATTTTTTTTTTTTTTGGTTACCAATTACATTGACTACTGAATGGTTAGAATCACAGAGTCAACCACAAGAGCTATAAAATAAACTTGTGTTTTATGGTGGGAGTAATTGAAGTCTTGCCTTTTTTTTTAACTACATGATTGGCTTTTTATCTTTTGGTCTTGATTATATGATTGTCTTTGATTTAATAAAATAAATCTCAATGATATCTGGTTATATTTTGAGACTAAATCATTTTCCAAACATATCTTGGGCTTGGATATAGAGGATCATTTGTTGGCCATTTTCCATAATTAGAGTGCATTAACTAAGTTACTAGCTTTAGAGAGTGAAACCCAAGTTCTTTCCATATTTTCAACCATTTTCAATCAACCATGACAAACAAATATGCCCTAAATGCATTCTTTGAACGTAATCCATAACAATTAATGTGAGTTATTAATTTGGATGAAAGAAAACATGGCAGTATCGAGGTACCTGAAATTTTCCCAATCACATACAAAGGCGTAAGTTAGGCAGAACAAGGTCAAGCAAAAAGCATAATGCACTCTGTGATTTCGAAAGTAAAAGTATTTAAAAATTTATCAAAACTACCATACTTTAGTTTTGAGTCACTACCACTTCACTTCTTCTATTCCCAAAACAAAAATTTATTGAGTTTAGTTAGCAATTGATCAATTTAAGATTAGGTTATGCTTTTCAAATTATCAGTTCAAAATTACTCACGCTTTTAGTCAACATGAAAGTATCACATAGAGAAATATATGGTGACATTGGTTTACAAAAGTATAGACTGGGTAGTCTGGCAAATTACATTTGAATAATGTTGAACACTCGTACAAATATGCTACATCATTTAGTATATTATTTTTAGGGTTAATACATGAAAAATCCCAAAGTATTATGCTTGTGACAAATTTCAAAATTAATATTTTGACCACAAAAAAACCCCAAATTGGTATACTTATGATAAATAACCTTATGCTAATTTCTGTTAAATCTGAATGTCAAATTGGCGAGTTGGAAAACACGTAACAATTGATAAGTGTATGGATTTTGGGATTTTACTATCCATTTGTCACATGTGTATCAATTTGTGATTTTTCATAGTATTAATCAAATTTAACGAAAATTGATTGAAGGTAAATTTGTCATAGATGTATTCGTTTGGGTTTTTTTGTGATCAAAAAATTAGTGTAAGGTAAATTTGTCATAAGTGTATTAGTTTGGGTTTTACATGATCAAAAATTAGTTTGTAATAAATTTGTCACATGCACACTAATTTTGAATTTTACGTGATATTAACCTTACTTTTATAAATTGAGAGAAAGTGTTAGAAAAGTCCTAAACTTATTACATTGGTCTTTTGACCTAGAGCTAATTTTGTCTTTCCGACTAATTTTGATCAGTCAGTATTGATGTGGATAATTTTTAATAATATTTTAATATATATTATTTTTTTGATTTTTCTCTTTTTTCTTACTTTATTTTTTCATTCTTCTTCCTTATGTCGGTGATTGGCCGTTCATGGCTGGGTTGGCCGTCACCTGCCATAGACAAAGCCCGAGTGATACCCAACAAGCCCACCTTGGCCTAGGCGAAGGCTGATCCCGCTAGATTTGGTAAGGGGAGCCCTTGTTGGGGCTCGCCCTCACCAAGGTGAGGCATATTGATCTATCATGGCAAAAGGTATCTTTCATTTCTAATCTTGCTTGACTTTTCGAGTGTAATCATCTCGTGCACACGAAATTACATAAATATAACAACAATTGCAGGTCGAGGAAATATTCATCTTCCTTAGATCCACAATAATAATTTCGCAATACTATAGGATGTTCTTCAGTCTGAAACCTTGCCTGTATATGCTCCCTATCTAGCATACCGCAAATCCTTTCCCACCCTCACCATATATCTTTCTCTCTAATTTCCATTCATGTTGGTGTATGAGGATCTCCTCATCGGTAACAATTAGTTAATTAGACTTGCCATGATAATAGCTCGATGAGATCATGTTATGTGATCTAAACCTCACATTTGCAATGATTCATGACTCATGACTATTATCTCCTCGCCATAGATGCTTCTACTTTTTTAGCTATTATAGATATTGATCTTGTTGTAAAAATAAATTAAGAGGTGTCTTATCCCACATCAACAATATGTAAATATACATGTGAACCATATTTGGACTGTTAGATTAAATAAGATCCATCAATTTCAATGGCTTGAATTCGGTTTGATTCATATACTAATGGTTTCTCAAAGTGACTTGAGATTAGCAAGTCTCGTTTTTCATGTGATGTGCAATTTATTTTTTTTCAACTAATTACATTGGCCATTGCAAGGATGGGATCATAGAGCCAACAACAAAAAGGGTAAAATAAACTTGTACTTCATGGTGAGAGCAACGGAAGCTTTGCGGTTTTTAATTATATGATTGGCTCCATTTAGTAAAATGAATCTAGATGACATTTGGTTATTTTTTGAGACCAAATATTTTTTCAAAACATATCAGGGGCTGAATGTGGAGTGACATAGCTAGCCGTTTTTCACTCTTAGGACGCATTAAGGGCGCAAATGATAACATTTCTGATCAGAAATTGATTTCTGGAAGACAAATTGAATTTTTCTATTTCTATTTTCTATTACTAGATGAGTTTCTAAGTCAAAAGACGCGTTTGATAACGATAAAAAGTTTCTTTTATTGGAATAGAAATTTGTTTGATAATAAAAAAAAATTTTCATTTTCCCAAGTTGCGGCGGCAATGAGAGGGGCGGTGGCGATTGGCGAGCGGTGGGCGACCGATAGGTGGCGGGCGATTGGCGGAAGGTGGGAAAGTGGCAAGCGATCGGTGGGCGGGCGGCGGGCAACTTGCAGGTGGCGGCGGCGGTCAGCGGTGGGCGAGAGTGGTGGTGAGCGGCGGACGGCAAGAAATTCCTTCAAGTGAGAAGTAAGAAAAAGAGAAACAATTTCTGATTTTTATTCTAGAAATAGAAAAATAAAAATTTGTTGTTTCTGATTCTATTATAAACCTATTTCCGGAATATAAATCTATTCCAGAAATAAAAAAGTAATTTTTTTTTTTAAACGGATTTCTATTCTAGAAACAGGTTTGAAATAGAAATCTATTCTAGAAATAGAAACAGAATGATTGCAATGCACGCTCTAACTCTTAAAAAAGGCCAATATAATTGGTAGCACTGAGACAAATGGGGAAGGCACGTCGGTACGATCCCTAGTGTACCTTCAAAGCATTGATCCATGCTGTCTGTGTGCTTTTCCCAACGTTAATTCGACAAAACGTGTTGAAATGCTCGCAATTGTTATTGAAGAGGTCGTACGCTCTGAAACTATCGCCCTGATGAAGCTCCCAAGCCTTGTTTACGACTTCCTCAGGTGATTTGATATCAAGTAAAGTCGTGTGAGTACCCTTCCATGTCAGCCAATACTCCAGCAGTGGCTGTCCATAGGCATATGAATGGAGGGAACAATGTTTCCCACCTTCAAGTCGGAAAGAATCGAGAGAAGTCTTTTCAACTCCCGTTCTTGTGAAATGAATGACATTGCCCTCTCCAACAAAAATTCCTATTAGAATCAATAGTGAGTACTTGCAATAAAGAAAAAGAATTGATGGTCCAAATCCCCCACAGCAAATAGTGACCACATAATCAACCTATTAATAAGGAACAAGAAGTGAATATATATGGGTCAATGATTGCCTAATGTGAATCGTAATATATTAGTCTTGGCATTGGACAATCAAAGGCTACTAGAGAATACGCTTCTGTTATCACAAAGTTTCAATGCTTTACGTGATTTAATTGAGGTACATTATTATAGAAATTAATTTCGACGGTTCAAAATCACTAGGTTTTGCTCTAGTAGTCACTTTTTCCATATGGAAAAGATGAGGTAGATGATTTGGATCCCTACTTCAAGAGAGATTAGGATGGGGATGATAACGTGAAGAAGAAGAAGGAATGAGAAACCATGTAAATCGGATTAAGGCGCGAATGATAACATTTCTGGCCAGAAATTGATTTCTGAAAGAGAAATAAAATTTTCTATTTCTATTTCTATTTCGAGATGAGTTTCTTAGCCAAAAAACGCATTTGATAATGATAAAAAATTTCTATAATTGGAATAGAAATTCGTTTGATAATGAAAAAAATTTCACTTTCCCAAGTGGCGGCGGTAATGAGAGGTGCGGTGGTGATTGGCGGGCGGCGGGTGGGCACAGGGCGGCAGGCGACCGACAGGCGGTGGGAGACGGCCGACCGATAGGCAATCGACAAGCGGCGAGCAACCGGTGGGCGACGAGCGAGTAGCGGGCGACCGACGGGTGGCGGGCGATGGGCAAGCGGCGTGCGATCGGCGTGCGATCGATGGGCGGCCGGTGTGCAATCGACGGGTGGGCGACGAGCGATGGGGCGATCAGCGGTGGGCGGGAGTGGTGGTGAGCGACGGATGGCTAGAAATTCCTTCAAGTGAAAAATAAAAAAGAGAAACAATTTCTAATTTTTATTCTAGAAATAGAAAAGTACAAATTTTTTGTTTTTGATTTCTACTCCAAACCTATTTTTATATTCCTGAAATAAATAAATAATTTTTTTTTTTCAAACGGATTTCTATTCTAGAAATAGGTTTGGAATAGAAGTCCATTCCAGAAATAGAAACAGAATGGTTACCATGAGCGCTCTAACTCTTCGAAAAGGCCAATATAATTGGCAGCACAGAGACAAAAGGGGAAGGCACGTCGGTACGATCCCTGGTGTACTTGATCTTACTTCTTGCAAAATCATCATTGCCAAATCTTTGACTTCCTTGACCTTCAAAGCACTGATCCATACTGTTTGTGTGCTTTTCCGAACGTTAATTCAACAAAACGCGGTGAAATGCTCGTAGTTGTTATTGAAGAGGTCGTACGCTTCGAAACTATCGCCCTCGTGAAGCTCCCAAGCCTTGTTTACGACTTCCTTAGGTGATTTGATATCAAGTAACGTCATGCAAGTACCCCTCCATGTCAGCCAATACTCTAGCAGTGGCCACCCATAGGCATATGAATGGAGGGAATAATGTTTCCCACCTTCAAGTCGGAAGTAATCAAGAGAAGTCTTTTCAACTCCCTTTCTTGTGAGATGAATGACATTGCCCTCTCCAACAAAAATCCCTATTAGAATCAATAGTGAGTACTTGCAATAAAGAAAAAGAATTGATGGTCCAAATCATGCACAACAAATAGTGACCACATAATCAACTTATTAATAGGTAACAAGAAGTGAATATATATGGGTCAATGATTGCGTAAAGTGAATCGTAATATATTAGTCTTGGCATTGGACAATCAAAGGCTACTAGAGAATACGCTTCGATAACAACAAATCACAGAGTTTCAATGCTTTACGTGATTTAATTGAGGTACATTATTATAGAAATTAATTTCGACGGTTCAAAATCACTAGGTTTTGCTCTAGTAGTCACTTTTTCCATACGGAAAAGATGAGGTAGATGATTCGGATCCCTACTTCAAGAGAGATTAGGATGGGGACGTTAACGTGAAGAAGAAGGAATGAGAAACCATGTAAATCGGATTAGGGCGTGAATGACAACATTTCTGGCCAAAAAATGATTTTTGAAAGAGAAATAAAATTTTCTATTTCTATTTCTATTTCTAGATGAGTTTCTTAGCCAAAAAACACATTTGATAACGATACAAAATTTCTATAATTGGAATAGAAATTCATTTGATAATGAAAAAAATTTCACTTTCCCAAGTGGCAGCGGTAACAAGAGGTGCGGTGGCATTGGCGGGCGATGGGCGACCGATGGGCAGTGGGCGACGGGCGACCGACGTGTGGCGGGCGCGTGATGGGTGACCGATGTGTGGCGGGCGATCGGCGGGCAGTGGGCAAGCGGCGTGCGATCGGTGGGCAGTCGGCGTGCGAGGGGCGTGCGAGTGGCGTGCGATCGACAGGTGGCCGGTGTGCGATTGGCGGGCGGTCGATGAGCGGCGGGGCGGTCAACGGTGGGCGGGAGTGGTGGTGAGTGGCGGACGGCTAGAAATTCCTTCAGGTGAGAAATAAAAAAGAGAGAAACAATTTCTGATTTTTATTCTAGAAATAGAAAAGTAAAATTTTTTTGTTTCTGATTTCTACTGCAAACCTATTTTTATATTCCTGAAATAAATAAGTAATTTTTTTTCAAATGGATTTTTATTCTAGAAACAGGTTTGTAATAGAAATCTATTCCAGAAATAGAAACAGAATGGTTACCATGAGCGCTTTAACTCTTCAAAAAGGCTAATATAATTGACAGCACAGAGACAAATGGGGAAGGCACGCCAGTATGATCCCTGGTGTACTTGATCTTACTTCTTGTAAAATCATCATTGCCCAATCTTTGACTTCCTTGACCTTCAAAGCACTGATCCATACTATCTGTGTGCTTTTTCGAACGTTAATTCGACAAAACGTGGCGAAATGCTCACAATTGTTATTGAAGAGGTCATACGCTCCGAAACTATTGCCCTTGTGAAGCTCCCAAGCCTTGTTTACGACTTCCTTAGGTGATTTGATATCAAGTAACGTCATGCGAGTACCCCTCCATGTCATCTAATACTCTAGCAGTGGCCGCCCATAGGCATATGAATGGAGGGAATAATGTTTCCCACCTTCAAGTCGGAAGGAATCGAGAGAAGTCTTTTCAACTCCCGTTCTTGTGAGATGAATGACATTGCCCTCTCCAACAAAATTTCCTATTAGAATCAATAGTGAGTACTTGCAATAAAGAAAAAGAATTGATGGTCCAAATCATGCACAACAAATAGTGACCACATAATCAACTTATTAATAGGGAACAAGAAGTGAATATATATGGGTCAATGATTGTCTAAAGTGAATCATAATATATTAATCTTGGCATTGGAGAATCAAAGGCTACTAGAGAATACGCTTCGATAACAGCAAATCCTAGAGTTTCAATGCTTGACCTGATTTAATTGAGGTACATTATTATACAAATTAATTTCGGCTGTTCAAAATCACTAGGTTTTGCTTTAGTAGTCACTTTTTCCATATGGAAAGGATGAGGTAGATGATTCGGATCCCTACTTCAAGAGAGATTAGGATGGGGATGATAACGTGAAGAAGAAGAAGGAATGAGAAATCATGTGAATCGGATTAGGGCGTGAATGATAACATTTCTGGTCAGAAATTGATTTCTGGAAGAGAAATAAATTTTTCTATTTTTATTTATAGATGAGTTTCTTAGCCAAAAAACGCATTTGATAACAATAAAAATTTTCTATTATTAGAATAGAAATTCGTTTGATAATGAAAAAGATTTCACTTTCCCAAGTGGTAGCGGTAACGAGAGGTGCGGTGGCAACTGGTGGGCGATCGGCAAGCAACTGATGAGCGGCGAGCGATCGGCGGGTGGGCGGTGGGCGACGGGCGGGCGACCTATGGGTGGCGGGCGATTGATAGGCGGTGGGCAAGCGGTGTGCAATCGGTGGGCGGCCGGTGTGCGAGCGACGTGCAAGCGGCGTGCGATCGACGGGCGGCCGGCGTGCGATCGGCAGGCGGCCGGCGAGCGGCAGGGTGGTCAGTGGTGGGTGGGAGTGGTGGTGAGCGACGGATGGCAGAAATTTCTTCAGGTGAGAAGTAAGAAAGAAAGAAACAATTTTTGATTTTTTTTCTAGAAATAGAAAAGTACAAATTTTTTGTTTTTGATTTCTATTCCAAACCTATTTTTATATTCCAAAAATAAATAAGTAATTTTTTTTCAAACATATTTCTATTCTCGAAATAGGTTTGGAATAGAAATCTATTCCAGAAATAGAAACAGAATGGTTACCATAAGCACTCTAACTCTTCAAAAAGGCCAATATAATTGGTAGCATGAAGACAATTGGGGAAGGCATGTTTGTTCGATCCCTGGTGTACTTGATCTTACTTCTTGTAAAATCATCATTGCCCAATCTTTGACTTCCTTGACCTTCAAAGCATTGATCCATACTGTCTGTGTGCTTTTCCGAACGTTAATTCAACAAAACATGGCGAAATGCTCGCAGTTGTTATTGAAGAGGTCGTACGCTCCGAAACTATCGCTCTCATGAAGGCCGCAAGCCTTGTTTACGACTTCCTCAGGTGATTTGATATCAAGTAAAGTCGTGCGAGTACCCCTCCATGTCAGCCAATACTCTAGCAGTGGCCGCCCATAGGCATATGAATAGAGGGAATAATGTTTCCCACCTTCAAGTCGGAAGTAATCGAGAGAAGTCTTTTCAACTCCCATGCTTGTGAGATGAATGACATTGCCCTCTCCAACAAAAATTCCTATTGGAATCAATAGTGAGTACTTGCAATAAAGAAAAAGAATTGATGGTCCAAATCATCCACAACAAATAGTGACCACATAATTAACTTATTAATAGGGAACAAGAAGTGAATATATATGGGTCAATGATTGCCTAAAGTGAATCGTAATATATTAGTCTTGGCATAGGAGAATCAAAGGCTACTAGAGAATACACTTCGATAACAACAAATCACAGAGTTTCAATGCTTTACGTGATTTAATTGAGGTACATTATTATAAAAATTAATTTCGACGGTTCAAAATCACTAGGTTTTGCTCCAGTAGTCACTTTTTCCATATGGAAAGGATGAGGTAGATGATTCGGATCCCTACTTCAAGAGAGATTAGGATGGGGACGATAACATGATGAAGAAGAAGGAATGAGAAACCACGTAAATCGGATTAATGCGCGAATGATAACATTTCTAGAAAAGAAAGAAAATTTTCTATTTCTATTTCTATTTCTAGATGAGTTTCTGAACCAAAAAACGCGTTTAATAATGATAATTTTTTTATATTATTGGAATAGAAATTCGTTTGATAATAAAAAAAATTTCACTTTCTCAAATGGCGGTAGTAATGAGAGGGGCGGTGGCGAGCGGCCGCAGGGCTGCGGGTGACTCGCGGGCGGGTGGCAAGCGAACGATGGGCGGCTAGCGACTGGCAGGCAGCGGGCGGGCGGCGGGCAACCGATGGGCGACCGACAGGTGGCGAGCGATCGGAGGGCGGTGGGCAAGCGGTAGTCGCTCGGCAGGTGGTGGTGGTGATCAACGGTGGGCGGGAGTGGTGGTGAGCAGCAGACAGCAAGAAATTCCTTCAGGTGAGAAGTAAGAAATAGAAAAACAATTTCTGATTTCTATTCTAGAAATAGAAAAGTGAAGATTTTTTGTTTTTGATTTCTATTCCAAACCTATTTCTAGAATAGAAATCTATTCTAGAAATAAAAAAGTGAAATTTTTTACCAAACGGATTTTTATTCTAAAAACAGGTTTGAAATAGAAATATATTCCAGAAATAGAAACATAATAGTTATCATGTGCACCCTAAGTTACTCGGCTTTGGAGGGAACTTTTTATTATTATTATTATTTTGGTCGGATAGAGAGAGAAACTTGAGTTAACGGTTTTTAGGTACTTTCCACGTTGTGAACCATTTAAATTAATCATGACAGTTTAATCAAAAGAAAATCAATCATGACAAAAATTATGCCATTATTATATTCTTTGCACGTAATCCATAACAATTAATCTAAATAATTTATTTGGATGTAAGAAAACATCATAGTTTCAAAACATCCATAATTTTCCCAATATTCTGAATGCGTAATTTAGGTGAAAAGGAATTCAAGCAAAAAGTCCAATGCGCTTTAAAGTAAAAGCATTTCTAATTCATCAAAATTGATTGAGTTGAGCTTGCAATCGATCAATTTAAGGTTGGGCAATGCTTTTCTAAAGATTAGTTGGAAAAAAAATACTTGGACTTCTTTGTGTGCCCGAAAAGTATCACATGAAAACATACTTGTCGTCACCTTTCCCCAAAGTGTTTCCAAACATACCATTATCTTTTTAAAGAGCCAACATTCATTTATTAATTTTTTCTTCATTTGAAAAAGCACAAAAGGATTTGAGCTGATGGTGAACAGTTGATCCAGTCAAAGATGGAGAAAAATTAAAAAAAGAAGAAGAAAATAATGCATCCAATATATTCAGGTAAAGCCTGTTTGGCTATTAGCCAAGTAAAGTTTTCGTAGCCTCTATTTGCATGGGGTCGTGTCGTGTTACATGCATTTCATATGTAGCATAAGCCTGGCAAGCAGGTACTGAGGCAATGCACATGCACATGTGAAAGTGTAGAAGATTGCCCTTGATTTTTTTTTCCATGTTTTTTTTACTAGAGGAATAAAATTGCAATGAAAAAAATGAGAAAAATTAACATCAAACAAGCGCGATCCAAGGGAAGAATCTTATCCCCCTTGCTCACTGAAGAATAGAGTACACAGGCAGCTTCAACGACTGAATATACTGGCGACCTGTGCATCGACCGGTAACTAAATCACACTTAAAAAGTCCCTGGAAAGCATTGAGATTCTTTAACTTCATTAGACATCAAATGCAGAAGAGATCTATTCCAAACAGGGATCAGGCAACAAGAAATGATTAAACAGGGATACCACGAAAGCAGCAACATCTATTGAAATACACTTAGGTTCTCCTCAGAGACATTAGAGCATTGTGCAGTTTCGGCATATAACTGAGCGCCATTATGGAAATAAATGAGAATTTCCCAAGTACGGGACCTATTACAGACCAAAATGAAGCATATAAGATTTTCACTTCCAACTGTTTTGACATACCACATTTATCCACTTCAGGAAATCATTTTTTGGCCCAGGTAACTTCTTCACAACCCACGATACTGTGATGAGATCAGCTCATAAACAGACCTTCCATTTGGCTTCCTCTGTCCAAACACTCCAACAGGTCCTCAACAGATTCCTCACCATCTGGCATAATATTCTCTGTACCATCTATTTCATCTCCCGGTTGAACATCAGCACTTAAAGCCACCACGACTTCACCAACGTCAGGTAGCTGCATGTTGACAGCTCCAGATCCTTCAGCTTGTACAGCCGTCTGCTCGGCTGGTAGCAGACCACTTAAGCTGGAACGATTGCTTGCAGCACGCATCATCGCGCGCACTGCTGGAGATGGTGAATTCATTGACTGCCGCACAAGAGCTGCCCCAGCTAAGTGTCCAAATAAGCTCCCAGCACTGACTCTCCAAACAACAAAGTGTAACCAATAACAAAATTAGATCATCACCTTTGAGTTTTGAGTTGATAATATTTTTTACCAACAAAATCATGCTGACAAAAAAAAAAGGGACAGGGAATCAATGCAAGAGTGGTACTAAAGTATAGCATCCGTTCTTAACCATAAATATGTCAGTATTTACCAAGAAACAATGGAGCATTGAAGGATAAGGAGAAGATGCTGGCACAAAATAAAAGAATGATCAACTACTACCAATCAATAATGAGGAGGATGTTTTTAGGCACGTGGGGGAGCCTTTAATTTGATAAATGTTTACCTGGTATTGAGAATGGGCTCCCCCAAGAACGCGTCTGGTGCTTCAAGTTCAACAGGTCGGAAGGTGTTCAGCCCTTGAAACAATGGATCATAGTGTTCATAGTGTTCATTGGGGCCAACACCACCCTGAAATGAATATCCATAATGCGGCCTACTGTTGACGCCAAGACAAAGATGCGTGATCCTTGTCACATGAGATGACGCTGAGGCCTGACTAGAACCATTAACTGAACCCATCATAATATGGGTGGTTTCTCTGTGGCGGCGATGAAAGAGGTGGGGGTGTCTAATAGGACCACCATCTGCAAAATGTAGCACCTAATTAGTATGCCAATAAAGTTAGCACACTCATCAGCACACAGCACATCAGAACTTACTTCCAAGTGATGGAGATCCACCGAACCTGCAAAAGTAAAACAATATTGTAAGTGGGAAGGAGAGAACACTATATAAGGAAGATGAGTTTTAAAGCAAAGAAACAGAAGACTGAAGCAAGGCAGCTTAATTCAATTAACTACATAACCATGTTTATTCTATTAATTCTCGAAACCACTGCAGGGACACATTGTAGCTATGTTGGTAGTGTCAAATGACTAGTCTGATCAAAAGGTAAAACTCAAAATGTTTGAGGTTCAAGACACTGCAGATCAAGTTTACCTGGAGCATGCAGTTGTGAACTTAGCAATGTTTTCCGTATAAAACAATCATAAAATAGAAAGAAGTCAGTGCATCTATAGGCTCTATTTCATCCATCCCATGATCAAGACTGAATGACAACGCATTTGACCACATCATACATACCACACATGACCTCTTGAGCCCTAATAAAAGGAAAATATGTCCACTTGAAACAACATAAGACTAACAAATATGTCTAAGAAGAGATGCCGCATATCTAATGTTCTTTATCTTAATTTGCAGCCACTCACTTTTTCTTCTGGCAAAAGACACAACTTACTTTTTCTTTTGCAAGTACTTACCTCAATGAAAACTTTCCAAAATTTATCTGCATTTCATTTGGCAAAATAAAAAATGCCAATGTGCTAAGAAAGCCAATAAAAGGAAAAAATGGAGCAAAAACAATAAGAACTCAAATGTCCCTACTTATAGCAGTCTTGCCTCCGACATTTACTTCATTTCGTTTGCACATCAGCCCTTTTTTTTTTAGTATTGATGAAGAATGCTAGATGTACGCTTTTTTGCATAATCTGATGCATCTTTTTATAAAGACCTTGATCACCATAAAAAGTAATGTAACAAATAGTAATGACCTCAAAGGGACTTCTTTCCACTTGAATTTTGCGAGCACATCAACAGGCCACTATCTAAACAAGCATTCTAAGCAACATAATTTGTTACTTGACAAAAGAGTTCAGACAGAGATCAGCAGAGCTGCAAAATCATGTGATATCAGTAGGAGGGAAAACAAGATCCCCATGCCAATCTAGCAGCCTACCACCATGATGGCATTTATTTGAAATAACCTCAATAACAATGTGGAAAGTACTCCTCTAAAATAAATTTCACATGATGAATTGTATCCTAGAGAGAACCATTACTTATGGCATGAAATTCAAATCTGTTCAAGTGCCTGGACTGATCAAATACGAGACAACCATGAACTCATTACCCACTCCACCATAGTAACTCTGGTGTAAAATCCATCCAGATTCAGACAATAACTTATAAACTTCTATAACTTCTTTACAGAATAGGAGACAAGTAATCAGAAGGTTCCTAGTTAGATCTCAGTGCCTGATGACAATCAAAAAATTTCATGAAGAGTTCAGACACAAAATTTTCATGTTCTCGTTCTTGTCCACGATAAACTCCCAATGTATCTGGAAATGATGCTGCACCCCACTGGCTTTCTATGGAAACTTGCGAAACTTATAATAGAAGGAAAAAGAATGAACATCTGCTAATGCATCACATGTTAACAATGTATATTCCAAAAGGTCTATAAATTAGAGTACCAAATCTGAACATGTAGCTTTATTCAGTATCAGCCAGTTGGATATATACTCCAAAAAGTCTACAAACTCAATAGTAAATGATGATCATATAAATTAAAGTACCAAAACCGAACATGTCGCCATACATTACAACCCAGGTGGGAATTTCCATCATTGCAAATCCAATATCTAGTGATTCCTCAAATTTTCCTTTGTTATTGAGGATTGTCAAGATAAAACAGGAATAGAATAACCAGGTATAGAAGATTGAAAGTTGGAGAAATTGTTTGTTTTAAGAAAGTTGCTGCTGAGCCAAAGAAGGAAGCCTAAGTTCTGCGTAACGCTAGTATTTATCATGTATCGAGGTTTAACATATAAGGGAAAGAAAATTAATAATGAAGCTTCCACAAAATATACAAGAGAGTAACCATTAATTGGAAAACCAAGCATTTACTTTTCTCATGGCAAAAGTAAACATTCTGCAAGCTCAAGGACAGTTCACACTTACCATCCCTGATCAAAGCTCCCATAAAGTCCAGATGGTGGCTGCTGCCAAATCAACAAAAGATTCAACTTGAGAAAACAACTATATATTAGACAAGGTCACCAGCATGACAGTAAAATTATCACCCAAGAGTAAAGTCAATACAAGACAAACTGAAGCACAATT
>CM026417.1:34402006-34431036 GCA_014858505.1 Corymbia citriodora subsp. variegata
TCTCTCTCTCATATGCTGAGCCGAACTCGAACGAGAGCTCGACGTCGCATCCCGTCTTCCCCATCTGATCAACGTTCTTCTCTACCGTTTCAGTTTCTGTGCGAGGATTGTTGAATAGGCGACGTCGTTTCACCTTCTTTCTTTTCTTCCTTCATCTTTTGTTTTAGTAGCCATGTTTTTCTTTTTCTCTTTTTTCTTTTTTGGGGGGAGGGACACGTCGAGAGTGGTATCTCCGCCATATGTATGTCAGCTCTTTTTCTTAAAAGAAAAAATGATGGAACGTCCGAATTCAATGAAAAGGAAAACTAAATAATAATATTAGTTATGGTTGATGTCTTCCCAACCTAGATCCAGTTGCGAATTAGTTAATTAGACTCACCATGATAATAGCTTGATGAGATCAAATTCGCATTCACAATGATTGATGAATCTAAGTCACATGATTAGTGTCACCTTTGATTAATATAGGTACTTTTACTTTTAGCCAACTATAGATAATGATGTGTTGTGAATTGGACAAAACGGTCCATGTAAGTCTCAACAAATTAACCAATCATGTAGTCATCAACAATGCAAATAACAAGATTTGTACGATATTTTATATCATTTTGAACCAAGCCATGGATGATGGCCTTTGAAACCCAAACCCTTTATGAGCTCGAGATCATTGAAGTTGAGTCATGGCAATATTGGTATGTTTGGCTAGCAAATAATGCCATTTAATTTAAGTTAACACGCATATATCGATTATGTTAGTTCAGCAATAATAAGTATTAAGATCATCTAAGGATAAGTTGACATTTTCTACCTTAAGATGGAATGTGAATTATATTCTCACATACCAAGAAACTTCACTTGAAATCTCTCTCCTCACAAATTGCGTTGGTATTGTGATCTCTCTCCATTACAAAAGACGAAAGATAACAATAAAAATGTGATTCATTAATTGATGGGCAAAAAATAATAACTCAAATGTATAATGAATGCGGCACAAAATGTAATGCGCAATATATTTTAACATACAAATCTTATAGAAATGAACCACAATGATATTAATCAAAAACTAGATAAAAAGATACAATTAAAGTGATCCAATTAGTGTATTTGATCTAGTTGAAGTTCTTAATAGTCCCTGCACCTAACATCCATGTATACCAACATCGATCATAGGACTTCTTGACTTTATCTGAACTATGGTAATCTATAATAAGCAAGTACTAGGTATGTCTTTTTTGCCCATCTTCATCTTTCACCATTGATGTGGGTGGTTAGTTAATTGCTCCAAGTCTTATTACTTTGATCAATGGTGATGGATGTACTTGCTAAGAAGAAGAACACTAACCATATAGTTAATACAAGTTCCTACATAATATGTTTTGTTTAGTATGTAAGTATTATTACCAATTTATAATATGGGTTATAAGCATATGGGCAATTAGGTTTGGCACGAGCTTAGCATAGAAGCCCACGTCAAGAAGATGCATCTCATTCACAAAATTCCACTATAACTATATGCACTCTTTATAAAGGAAACAGTCAACCATTCTTATTTTTGAAAATTTGATCTTTCCCGATCTTTCCAAGAAAACGTAATTATTTTCTGGTGTTCGGATGAAACTTGATTTTGAAATGGAAATTTTTTTCTATTGTTCACTTGGGAAAATATTTTCCTTTATAAATTATTTTTTAATAATTTTATTGATATATTTATTTTTTAAAATTGTTATTTATTATTTTTTTAATATTGATTATTAAATTATTATTTTCTTTTTTCTGTGTTCTCTCCTTCCTTGGCTGGTTGCCGGCCACGCCTCGGGCTCGCCTCGCCAAATCGGCGCCGCTTGGGTGTCACCAGATGACAGTGAGGCTCAAGTCTCGCAGATTAGCAACGCCCGAGCCTTAGTGCAGTCTGGCAACGCTCAGGCGTCGCCGATCTGCGAGGCCCGAGCCTCACCGCCATTTGGCGATGCTTGGGTGTCATTGATTTGGCGAGGGTCGAGCCTCACCACTATTTGGCGAGGCTCGGGTGTCCTGGTTTGGCGAGGCCCAAGCCTCATTGCCTTTGGCGATGCTCGGGTATCGCCGATCTGTGATTCTCGAGCCTTGCCACCATTTGGCAAGGCCAGATTGGCTTGCTAGTCACTGGTCGCTAGCTATTATTGTGGCTGGCGACCAAACGAAAAAGAAAAACAGGAAAAAGAAAGACAAATAATAATAATAATAATAATAATAAAAAGTCGATTTTATTAAAAAATAACAAAAAAATTCGAATTTATGAAAAAATAAAAAAAAATAAAAAAGAAAGAAAGAAAGAAGTGAGGACTAATAGGGGGTATAAGATAGGAGAGAGAGAGAGAGAGAGTGTGTGTGGAAAATGTTTTTCCCAACTTGAAAAGTGGAAAATATTTTTCCCCACTTTAGAAGACTTTTTTTCTTTTATGAAAAATACTTTCCCTAATGAATTTATTTTCCGTGAAACGAACATTGGAAAATTTGGAAAATGTTTTCTTGGAAGTTATTTTTTATGAAACAAACGGAGATTCCTTATGTTTACGTCAAGAAAATCATGATCGATTTAGATTTATGATAAATCCCTAACATGAAAGAAAGTAATAGGATGTATTCACAATAAAGGAAATTGTTTTTGGGAAATCATTTTTTCAGAAGAAAAATGTCTTTTCATTTTCAAATTAGGGAATCATATTCCTAATTTCAAGCATGAACATTTCCTTTAATTATTAGAGGTTATTCACTTTCAGTAAATCAAATGCATGAAAATCCAAAAAACTAAATTTTTTAATTCTTAAAAAATTCTTCTACTCAACCAAACACACCCTCAATTTATTACAATTATATGCCCTCTTCATTAAAAACGGTTATCTCTTTTTATTTTGAACACATAATCACATATTATTTATCTTGTTGAAATGTAACCTCCTTTCTTTTTTCCATTTAAGAAAAAGGAATATTGAAATGTTATACATAAGAAAACCAGTGCAAACTTTGCACAAATGAACAGTTTTTCATTTGAAGATTTATATAGCACCATGGGTACCTAAAACTGTGGTTTTTGGAGAAACATCTTAGAATTACGACATACTGGCTTAAGGTATAGTAGTCCTAGATCAAATCGGCCAAATAAGTTCACTGATTTTCGATCAAATAATCCCTCATATATTATCCCATCCAAAAGTAAATAATAATCTCTAAGTAGACCATCCACAACACCGAACACCCAAAGCAAAAAAATGCATGAAAACGTAAATCAACATGCATTTCACGTAGATCTATACGATTTTCAGCGAAGCAGGAGCATATTTGCACACAAACTTGTGTATACTAGAGCATGTGTCCATAGGGTAACAACAAAAGGACGGCAAATATCAATTCGAAATTTGAACAACTCCCCCTCCCCCACCTCCCTTTTCTCTCTCTCTCTCTCAATATTAACCCAACAAACGTCATTCGAAGAAGCACGCAATGAAAACACATGGACAAATAAAGAAAAATAAGGAAAAAGAAAAACATATGAGTCAATATATGCATAATTACACCAGACAAAGTACCTACCGAGATGGAATGTATGGCGGCAGCGAAGGGTCACAGTGGTGCGCACAAACAAGCCCTCCAAGCAAATCGTGCAGTGGTTCTGGTGGTTTAGAGCGACATTTGATGGAGCAGCCATTTTCCTCAGAAACAATTTCTTCTTTGTCTCCCACTTCCCAAACACAAACGATGAGAACTTGCACACAAAACACACACAATCTTTGCTAGGGTTTTGATTGAAAGCGAAAGAGGTGAGAGTAAAAGAGGGGAACAATAAGTATATCGAGGGGGTCATAATGATGGTAATGAGAGAGTTAGGCAACTCCATAAAAGGCATACATAATCTGAGTTGGCACATGGAAGTCATGGGTGAAACTGCATTCAATGCAAGAGAAGAGACGGACCAAATCTGATATGAGTGGTGCATTTTTCCATTGTTTTGTTGCAGATTTTGAGGGGTGGCTGAAAATTTCAAGGATGACACTAGTGACAAATGACAGAAAAAATTACTCACTTAATCTATGGTTTATATATTAAATTAAATTTGAACCATTAGATGGGATAAGACAAATCAATTTCAATGGTTTGAATTTAATCTGATTCAAAATATTCTCATCTAACAATCTCCTTGATTGATTTGAGAACTATGGACCTCGTTTCCTACATGATGTGCACTTTGTTGCCTCGGCCGAAAGTGAAATTTTTTGTTTGTTTGTTACCAATTGCACCTACTGCTGAATGAATAGAATCATAGAATGAACCACAAGAATTATAAAATAAACTTCTGTTTTTATGGTGGGAGTAATTGAAGTCTTGCCGTTTTTTAATTATATGATTGGTTTTTTATCTTTTGTTCTTGATTATATAATTGGCTTGATTTAATAAAATAAATCTCAGCGATATCTAGTTATATTTTGATTCTATATCATTTTCAAAAAATACCATGGGCTTGGATCTAGAGGATCATTGCTGGCCATTTTCCAAAATTAGGGTGCATTAACTAAGCTACTGGCTTTAGAGAGTGAAATGGAGTTGATCATTTTCGAGTTCTTTCCATATTTTCAACAATTTTTAATCAATCATGACAAACAAATATGCCCTAAATGCATTCTTTGAACGTGATCCATAAAAATTAATGTGAGCAATTAATATGGATGAAAGAAAAGATCGCAACTTCAAAGCACCTAAAATTTGCCCAATCACATACAAGGGGGTAATTTAGGCATAACACGGTCAAGCCAAAAGTATAATGCACCGTGTGGTTTCGAACGTAAAAGTATTTCAAAATGAATATACTTTAGTTTTGAGTCACCATCACTTCACCTATTCTTTTCCCAAAACAAAAATTCATTGAGTTTAGTTAGCAATTGATCAATTTAAGATTAGGTTATGCTTTTCAAATTATCAATCAAAATTTACTCGCACTATTAGTCCACATGAAAGTATCACATGGAAAAATATATGATGACCTTGGTCTACATCATTTAGTATATTATTTTTAGGGTTAATACTACGACAAATTCCAAATTGATATGCTTGTGTAAAAATTTACCAAAAACTAATTTTTGATCATAAAAAATTCAAAATTGGTACACTTGTGACACATTTATTCTTCGTTAGTTTTCATTAAATTTTATTATCAATTGCTAAGTTAGATAACATGTGACTGTCGATGAGTATATGGATTTAGGATTTACCCTCTATGTGTCATATATGTACCAATTTGTAATTTCTTGTTATATTAATCCAATTAAATGGAAATTGACGAAGGGTAAATTTATTACAGATATACTATTTTGGGGTTTTCGTGATTAAAAATTTAGTGTAGGGTAAATTTTCCAAAAATGTATCAGTTTGGGGTTTTTTGTGGTCAAAAAATTAATTTGAGCTAAATTTGTCACATGCACACTGATTTGGAGTTTTTCGTAATATTAACATTAATTTTATAAATCGAGGGAAAGTTCTAGACCTGTTATACTTGTACTAATTTAGTCATAAACTATTTGAATTAGTGCCAATTTACTCAACTAATTTTAGCTAATAATATTTTTAATATTTTCATCTATTTTATTATTTTTTCAAAAAAAATTCTTTATTTATTTTTTCCTTCTTCCCTCTTTTGCTAGTGATTGGCCACTAGCCATGGTTAGGTTGGTTGTTGCTTGCCATAGGTGAGGCCCAATCAGTTGAGGGTGAGCCCCGGTGAGGGCTCTCTTCACCAAATTTGGCAAGGTTGGTCCTCTGGTGCCTTCATTCCAATGACGCTTGACAATGCCATCTTGACTAGGGCAAGGGTTAGCCCCACCAAATTTGGTGAGGGGAGCCCTTACTGGGGCTTAGTCTCACCCAAAACAAATCTAGGCTAGGCTCACCCTTGCTTGATCGGGCCTCCCCTGTGGCGAGTGATGGCAAGCCTTGCTCAGGCAAGGCTAGCCGGGCCATCGATTGTGGCTAGTGGTCAGTTATCGGCAAAAGGAAGAAGAAGGAAAAAAGAAAGAAAGAAAAACACTAAAAAATAATAAAAAATCGAATTTTTTTTTTAAATTATTAAAAAATTATCCACGTTAGTGCCAGCTAGCCATATCTACATAAACAATATTTGGTTAAAATTAGCAAGAATGACTGAATTAGCACTAGATCAAAATGTTTATGATTAAATTGGCACTAAAAAAAAGTTTAAAACTAAATTGGTACTAACGCAATAAGTTTAAAATTTTTCGACACTTTTCCCTATCAATCTTAGTATAGCAAACATTATTGAAGTGAGAAATACAATAGTAATATCCGTTTAATGTTTTTTGTACTTGATAATCCTAAATGGGACCTTAAATCAATTTGGAGAGAGGGGAAAATGGGGGAGTTTAGGGACTTTGCTTGTTGAGCCAACGATGCCCTAAGTTGTTCCATAGGGACAATATCTTAAATTCGACCATACATCTAGTTCTCCGATCTCTATCACGTCCCAAGAAATAAATTGATATATGTAAATTTTAACCAATATCTCGCTAAAATAAAAAGATGATTTTCTCCTTAAAATGTCCCTAACCATTCCCTATATATGTCTATTTAAGAATAAATTAATGCAACATAGTTAAGATTTGTCATCCACCAACGCCAAACGACTTTCCCCACCTTTTTGTTTTTCCTTTTCTCTTTTGTATTGTTTGCTTGTGTTGATAACGTTTTTAAAATAAAATAAGAACATATCATATATATATGGTGTATTTTGAATGCCCATTCATGCTAAATTGGACATGTGCGAGTTAAAATCTAGGTACGTGCCTGTGCTTTGTGCGAATATATCTCGGTGAAAATTTTCCTATTTAACCAGTGCACACTCTAATATTGGTCTTCAAAACCCAAACCGTTTATGAGCTCAAATTAATCAATATTGAGTCACGGCAATCGTGAAATGTCTTGCTAGGCCAATGATGCTATTGAATTTGGGTTTGCACGAATATACTAATTATGTCAACTCAACATCAATAAGAATCAAGATCGTGTAAGGATGGATTGACAAGTTCAATTTTCTATCTTAAAGATAGAATAGGACATATATTCTCGCTAATAAAGAAACTTCACTTGAAATCTCTCTCCTCACCTATAGTGCTGATGTTATAATATGTGTCTCTCCATTCCAAAAGATGAAGGGTCACCAAAGATATGGGATTCATTAATTTGATGCAAAATAATCAAAAAAATCAAAAGTGTTTAAATAACACTACACAGAATGTAATGTATGATATATTTTAGCATGAAAAGCTTATACAAAGGAATTGCAGCAATAATAATTGAAAACTTGACATTAAAGTATGCTTAATACAATCAAAATGATCCAATTTATAAAGTACTTGGTCTAGATGAAGTTTCAAATGGCTGCTGCACCGAAGGTCACTGTGAACCATCGTCAACAACTAGACTTCTTGATTTTGCCTTAACTATAGTATTTCATAATAACCAAATATCAGGTACAAACTTTTCTACATATCACCATTGTATTGCCAATGATGTGAGTAGTCAGTAAATTGCTACAAATCAAATCACCCTGATCAATGGCGATGAATGTAGTTGCTAACCTGCTAAAAAGGAGTACAGAGGCCATATAGTCAATAAAAGTGCTTACATAATATGTTGTGTTCAGCATTTATGTATTAGTGTCAATTCATAATGTGGCTTATAAGTATATGGCCAATTAGGTTTGACAAATGCTTAGCATAAAACCCCACGTCGAGAAGAATGTCTCTTATGCAAAATATTCTATTACAGCTACATGCACTCTTAACTAAAAATAGTCAACCCTTTTTATTTGAAATTTTGACCTTAAGATTCCATATGTTTCCCCGTAATCAGTTTTAATTTATGATAAAAGCCCAACATAAAGAAGTAATTGTAATTCTATGACAACTATATGCAATCTTCATTAAAAATGGTTAACTCTTTGCATTTTGAACACAGCAACACAATTTATTTGTTCAGCTGAAATTTAACCTCCTCTAACTTTTTTTTTTAATGAAAAAAGGACCCTTGAAATGTCATACATAAGAAAAGCAATGGAAACTTGGTAGAAATGAGCTGTTTTTCCCTTTGAAGATTTATTTAACAACATGACTTGCTAACTGTGATTATAGACAAATATCTACGAATTATGACACTTTGGCTTAAAATATAATCGTCATAACTCGGATTAATTATTTCTGGATCAAGCCCCTCATGTATCCCGACAAAAAGGAATTGATAACCTCTACGCAGGCCACCCACAACACCAAACACCCATAGGGAAAAATGCATGACAACGTAAGTCCACGTGCATTTCACGGTGCAATATTTTACTCACTTGGCCATTCACCACAAAGTTTCAAACCATGCCATGGATATTGGTCTTCAAAACCCAGATCCCTAATGAGCTTGTGATAATCAATATTGAGTCATGGTCAGCTTGATATGTCTGGCTAGGCCAATGACACCATTAAATTTGGGTTTACACGAACATACCGAATATGTCAGCTTAATGCTAATAAGAATTAAGATTGTCTGAGGATGAATTGATAGGTTTAATTTTCTAGCTTAACATAGAATTCAATGCTCACCAAGAAACTTCACTTGAAAGGTAAAAAAAGGATATGGATTCATTAAGTCGATGCAAAAAAGAGAGAAGATTTAAACACAACACATAATTTAATGCATGAGACACTTCAACATAAAAGAGCTTATACAAATGAATTATAATGACAATAATTGAAAACAAGATAAAAGGACATGCTCAACTCAATCAGAAAGATCCAACTTATAAGGTCCTTGGTCTCGTTGAAGTTTTAAATGGTTGTTGCACCGAACGCCACTGTGAACCATCCTCAATCGTAAGACTTCTTGATTTCACCTTAACATCCCCATCCATTACCAGTGATATGGGTAGATAGCTAATTGCCACAAATCAATCACCCTGATCAATGGCAATGGATGTATATGTTAACTTACTAGAAAGGAGTATACAGACCGTATAGTTAATACAAGGTACTTACATAATATAATGTGTTCAGTATGCATGTATGAGTGTCAATTTATAATCTGGCTTATTAGCATACGAGCAATAAGGTTTGACACAAGCCTAGCATAAAACCTCACGTCGAGAAGAATGTATCTTATGCATAAAATTCTATTACAGATATGCACTCTTTATAAAACAGAGTCGACGGTCTTTATTTTATAAAAAATTGAACTTGAGATTTCATTTGTTTCCCATCAAGAAAATAGTGATCAATTTTGGTTATTATAAAAGCCCTTAAAGGAAGTAACAGTATTTTTTTTTTGGCAATAAAAGAGGCATAGCCCCAAAGTAACGCCAAAACACGCCTAATAAAACTGGATCCAATCTGATCTCCTATCAATAAAGGAATCGAACCTTTTGGTGGCCTATCTAGGATTAAGGTGTTATTCACATCACAAAAGCAAATGATTCAATTTGCTAACCAATCAACACATAAGTTTCTAGAGTAACAGAAATTCTACAACTATATACACTCTCTGCTAAAAATGGTTAACTTTTTTATTTTGAACACGTCAAACATTTTATTAATTCAACAGAAATGTCACCTCCTCTAGTTTTTTTTTTTTTTTGCTTTTTTTTTTCATTTTAAAGAAAAAAGAACCCTAAAATGTCATACATAAGAAAAACAGTGGAATCTTTGCAAAAATCAGCAATTTTCCTCTGAAGATTTATCTAACAAGATGGCAAGGTAAATTGTGGTTTTAGACAAAGATTTTCGAACTATGATACACTAGCTTAAGATGTAATAGTCGATCAAAGAAGCACACAAATGCGCAAATGAATGAAGCAAAGAAAAACGTCTGTGTATATATATTCAAAATTACGCTTCACCTATCTAAATGCAAGGTGTGGGGGCAATGGGACATCATAGCAGACCCTCCAAGTAGATGATGTACTAATTCTGATGGTTCGCAGTGGCGTATGGTGCAGCGGCCATTTTCTTCAGAAGCAGCTTTTCTTCACAATCATTAGAGATGAGAACACGCATATAGATGCACACAACATTTGCTAGCGTTTTGATCGAGAGCGATACGGGTGAAATGGAGGAGAAGAATGATATTTATATCGAGGGGGATCACAATGACAATAATGAGAGAATCGGTCGATTCCATAATATGCACGCATAATTTGTGTTGGAATGTAGAAGCCCTAGATGGAAGTGCATTCAATACAGAGGAAGAGACAAACCAAATCCGATATGGGTTGTGAATTTCTTAATTGTTTTGATTATGGATTTGGGGGCACATATCGGATGACACTGGTGATAAAGACAGAGAAATTACTCATATATACTAGATCTAATTTGGACCATCAGATTGAACAAGACCCATCAATCCCAGTGGTTTGAATCCAATTTGATTCACACACTACACTTGTTTAACGATTTCTATAATTGATTTGAGATTAACGGGGCCGTTTCCCACACGATGTGCACTTATAGGCCACAAGGGACCAACGGGCTGAAAGTGATATTTTCTTCTTCTTCTTTTTTCATTATCTACAACGGCAATTAAATGGATAGAATTATAGAGCCAATCACAAGAACAGTAAAAAGTTGTGTTTTACGGTAGGAGCAAGGAAAGACTTACAGTTTATTTACAATATGATTAGCTTTCTTTAATAAAATAAATTTAGGTGCGTTTGTTTTAAGGAAAATTTGGATTTGAGAAGTAATTTCCTAAAAATAATTACTTGTATCGCTTATAAAAACGAATTGATGAAAAATATTTTCATCGTACACAAACAAATAAAAAAAATAAAATATATATAAGTTGTTGTTGTTAATCAAAATATTTTTTCATTATATTTTAAGCAATACAAAAGATCATTTTTAGAAATATATTGTTCAAATTATTCATTTTCAATGAAACAAGCAACACCTAAATCACATTTGGTTATGTAGGTGATATCTTTTTCCAAAAATACCATGGCCTTGAATGCAGAGAAACATAACCAGCCATTTTCCACTATTTGGATGGATTAACTAAGTTACTCTCTTTCCTCGCTTTAGAGAGTGGAACATGAGTTGGACTTTTTTGGTACTTCCTTCATGATAAATCATGACAAAAGAAACTTGCCATTATTATATTCTTTGAACATTGAACATAATCCATAACAATCAATGTGAAATTATCATTTGGATGGAAGGAAATATCTTAGTTTTTAATCCCTAAATTTTTCTGAATCATATACAAGTGTAATTTAGGCGAACAAAGTCAAGCAAAAAGTATATTTTGCTTTGTGATTTCAAAACTAAAAGTATTTCAAATCCAATCAAAACTATTACTTTGATTTCGATCATCACTGCTTCACTTATTTTTTTCACTTATTTTTTACCCCCAAAATTTATGGATTGAGTCTAGTTTGCAATTAATCAATTTAAGGTTAGGCCACCATTTTTGAATGATTAGTCAAAAAATACTTGGGCTTTTTAGCCATCGCAAAAGCATCACAAGGAAAAAATCAAATAAATGAGTGATGCTATATATACTGACACTATTGTACAATAGTATAGATTGGATACAAGTGCATGTTATTGAATACTCATACAAATATGCTGCATCAATTATTATAATACTTTTTTAAATTGATTTTTTTTATATCAAACAATACTGAAGTGAGAAATACGATTATAATGTTTGTAGTAACGTTTTCTTGCAGTTGGTAACCCTAAATGTGACTTGGATAAATTTGGAGAGAGGGGAAAAGCAGGGAGTTGAGGACTCTGCTTGTTGAGCCAACGACGCCCAAAGACGTTCCATAGGGAGAACAACATCTTAAATTCAACTACATATCTATGTCTCTAATCTCTGTCCCGCCCCCCAAAAATTAACTCGATATATGCAGATTTTCAATAATATCTTCCTCATATTAAAAGATGGATTTCCTTCTTTTTAAGCCACCGCCTTGATTTTCTTCTTAAAATGTTCCTAACCATTCACTATAAGATGAGCATAAATTAATGCAACATAATTAGGATTAATCATCCACTAATTCCAAATTGCTTTCACTACCTTTTTGTTTGTCCTTTCCTTTCATGATTTTGTCTTAGTTTGTTTGTGTTAATGTTTTTTGGAAATATGACATAATTAGTCCATAAACTTTATCTCAATGTGCAATGTCGTTATTAGACTTTTAATATGTTCAATATGATTTCTGAACTACAAACAAACATAAGGATCGACTGAAAAAGAAATCTACTGTTCATCTCCCTCTCTACGCTGAGCTCCCAACCACGAGTGGTTGGGTATTGCTGGGCTCTGTTGCAGGGGTTACCGGCGCCGGTGAAAAATTGGAGGAGGAACTGAGCTGTTAGGCGACCAACGGCTTTGTGCCTTTCTCTGTTCGGGTGGATCTTACTTCGGAGACCTAATTCTGGAGCAGGGTTGAAGGCGATTGCTTGCCTGAACCTCCATCTACTCGGGTAAGACCCAATCTCTTGCAATCTGAGCTGTGATAGAAGATTCTTTTGGGTCTAGCTAGCTGGTACTTTGCTATAACTATGGAAGGAAGTGGTGCTGTTTCGAAAGGCCATCCCGGAAGGGGTGGGGGTCGTCAACGCAGCCGGAGTAGAGCTCCTGCTGCTCGATATGTGTCAAATGACCCGGCGCAAAGGGGTAAATACGCTGCCCACCTTGCTGCAGATGGGGGGACCAAATTGCTGACCTCTGGTATGGCTGATGTTGGCCCTAATACAGCAGAGCATGGACCAACTGTGTTGCCCCATGTAGCTGGAACGGCTCCAGCCACTCGCACCTGGGCAAATGTAGCCAAAGCGGCTATGAAAGCGTACGCTCTATCTTATTTTAAACCTCGTTCAAATGAGACTTATGAAGTGCATTGCTCAGAGGAAGATCTTAATGCTGCTGATCCCGTTTGGCATGAGTGTCTAGTAGGCTATCTTGTAGGGAAGAAACTCCCTTTTAAGTTAGTCGAAACAGCCCTTAAACACCTTTGGGGCCAGCGATTACTAGAGGTCAAAGCAAATGACCAGGGTTTCTTTTTTTTCCATATTGCAGACCATGATTTTAGACGGGAGGTGATAGAAGGGGGACCTCTGACAGTGGCACGTGTGCCATTAATACTTCAACAATGGCATCCTATGCTAGAGTTGAAAAAAGGAGACCATTCCTCTATACCAGTTTTGGATTAGACTGAAGAACCTCCCTTATGGGTTATGGTCTGCTACGTGGATTAGCAAAGTGGCTAGTGCTGTTGGTAGACTGCTATATGTGGATCAAAGAACGGAGCAACTAAAAATGATTTCATATGCCAGGGTATGTGTGGAACTAGCGGCCTCTAATACCGGTTGTGATGTTATTACGGTCCACTTAAATGGGCAAACCCGTAAAGTGGATGTCGAATATGAATGGAAACCAGTATCATGCCCTAAATGTGGTACCTTTGGGCATCGGTGCCCTACTCAAAACCCTTGCCCAACTGAAGCTGAACCAAGCCTGGATGCTGTTCAAACCCTCTGTTGTCTGCAGAAAGTAATGATCCTAGAACCATACTTAATGGCGTCCCTGCTCCTATAACGGAGACTAGACCACCTCATTCTATGGAATGGAAACAAGTCAGATACAAGCAGAACCGTGTGTCTGGTTTAGGGAGCAAGCAGCTACCTCTTGTGCTACTTAAACCTGCTCCCCCCCCCCCCCCCCACCCTCTTTGACTCAGCAGATGACTTAGACGAAGTGACTGAGATGGAAGGTGCTGCAGGGGTTGGCTCTGGCGAAACAAACCAAGGACTAGCTATTGTTGCTGCACCAAGACAAGATGATGGACAGGGGCTGGCCCATGCTGCTGGCCTCTCAGAAGCTGGTATGGCTGTTGTGTTTTCTGGCTCGGGTGTAGCTGCTGGAAGCTCTGTCGCTGGGGTAGCCCAATCTTCTCGGTTGCTATCTGTTCTGGTGCTGTCTTTAATCCTCTTGTGGCTGCTGGTCATACCAATATTGGCCTGGGGTCTGCACTTCTTCTGCAACAGGTGGCTGTTCTGACCGAGCTGCTGTATTACGTGGTCAAGCATTGTCTGTGGATGGATGTGATGCAGCAATTGCTGCTGATGTGGAGACGACTTATGCCAAGACAAGTTCTGCTGCTGTCATCTCTGAGTCCGGGGCTTATAAATCTTCTTCAGCTACTGTTACTGATGTAGCTGGTCAAGTACTACCTCTGGATGCTGGATGCGATGTATTAGACACTGCTGATGGGGAGCAGATTAATGTCAAGAAAAGATCTCCTGCTGCTGGAATCTCTGATGCTGGTTGTGAATTACTAGAATTTGCTGGTGCGGGCCACTATGTTGTTACAAGCCCAAATGATGTGATTTCGAGTTGTTCAAGCCAGAAGACAAGGCTAGATGTTGATCAATTGGAGACTGCTTCTCTTGACCTCCATTTGACTGAGGTTAAGGTTGAGAAGGCTAGTAGGTTGCGACCTATTCCTACTACTCACCTTACCAAGGAAACAAGCTCTAAACAAGGTAACATGTCTGGTTCCTCACCTGGGTCAGCTGCTAGTAAGGCAAAGCTAGCAGCCAGCAAAAGACGCTCGAAAAGGAAATAGTCCTCCTGTCCTTTCTTTTATTTTTTAATTATGTCATTTGGATTCTGGAATGTAAGGGGTCTAATGAATCCTATCAAGCAAGCTGAAGTTAGACAGTTTGTGCGCCATAATAATCTATGATGTGTTGGCCTTTTGGAAACCAAAGTTCCAGCTACTAGTTTTCCTAATATCTCCAATGGACTCCTTCCTGGTTGGATATGGGTAGCTAATTATGATCACTCCCCTAGAGGACGTATTTGGGTTGGTTGGAACCCACTTTTGGTATGTTTTAATACTAGCACTTGTACTGACCAGATTATTCATGGTGATATAGTTTTTTTGAACACGAGGTCATCTCTTACTCTAACAGTGGTATATGGAGAACATACCTTTGTTGCTCGTAGACCACTTTGGAGTAAACTCGTCAGTTTGAGTTCTTCTCTTAAAGAATGCCCCTGGATGGTCGCCGGGGATTTCAATGCAATTAGGGATTCATCGGATCGGATGGGGAGTCCGGATATTTTGATTCCTGCTTTTGATGATTTTAAGGAATGCCTAGACCAAGCTGAACTATTTGACCTTCGCTATGTGGGGTTCCGGTTTACTTGGTCCATCTCCTCCGGTTCTCGAAGGAAGCAACGGAAGATTGATCGGGTCTTGGTCAACAACTATTGGTGCACTGCCTTCTCCTACTCTGAAGCATCTTTCCTGGCCCCAGGATTATCAGACCATTCGCCTATGGCTGTGAGAATTCTAGCACCTAGATCTCGCCGTACTCCATTTAAATTCTTCAATATGTGGATGAATGTGGATGAGTCATCCTGACTTTTCAATGCTAGTCACCCAAGCTTGGGAGGCTCAAGTCTCAGGCTCTCCTATGTACAAGCTCTACTCTAGACTCAAGTTACTAAAGGGTCGCCTTAAGGGGCTCAATAGAGATGCCTATTCAGACATATCCATGAGGGTGGCTATGGCTAAAAGGTCTCTTGTATCTACTCAAGAGGCACTTCACCTTGATCCCAAGAGTAGTTCACTGGCAGGAACATGCTCAACTCAAGAACTATTATGAACTCCGAGCACTTGAGGAGGCTTTTTTCAAACAAAAGTCTAGAATTCGCTGGCTTAAGGAAAGGGATCATAATACTAAATTTTTTCATCACTCTGTCAACCACCGGCACCTTCGGAATCGTATCATCTCCGTTATGGATAGCTCAGGTCAAATGATATATGATATGAAAGATGTACAGAAGGTATTTGTATCATACTTCCAGGACCTCCTTGCTCCGGCCGGTATGACTACAAGGCCTTCTTTACAGGAGATCAGAGAAGTTATTCATTCTCCCCTCAAGGAAGAGCAGATCAATATGCTCTCTCGGCCTTTTCTTCCTTCTGAAATTCGTGAGGCCATGTTCTCATTGGCTGGAAATAAAGCTCCCGGCCCTGATGGTTATAATGCTGATTTCTTTAAAAAGAACTGGGATAAGGTTGGCTCATCAGTCATTGAAGCAATCTCGGATTTCCTTGAATCTGGTTGCTTGCTCAAGGAAGTCAATAATACAATTATTGCTCTGGTACCAAAAATTCCCAATGCAACTTCAGTATCAGATTTTCGTCCTATTGCTTGTTGCAATACAATTTACAAGTGCATCATAAAGATATTCTCTTCTCGTATTGCTGCGTTTCTTCCTTATTTAATAAGTCCGGCTCAAACTGCATTTGTTAAAGGTAGGAGAATCAGTGACAATATCCTTCTTACTCAATAATTTTTCAAGGGGTTCCATAACAAGCCTAGTACTCCAAAATATGTTATTAAGGTGGACTTTAGGAAAGCCTATGACACACTTGATTGGGATTTTCTAGAGAAAACCTTACTAGCATTTGGGTTTCCTGCTCATCTCACAAGGCTTATTATGCTGTGCATTCGTACCCCAAAATTCTCCTTATCCATAAATGGCGAACTCCACGGTTTCTTTTCTAGTGGACGTGGTATATGGCAAGGTGACCCGATGTCACCATATCTCTTCACCCTAATCATGGAAGTTTTCACTGGGATACTTGATGTTCATACTCGGCACCCAAATTTTCGATACCATTGGAGGTGCAAAGCGACACGGCTATCTCATCTGTTTTTTGCGGACGATGTTCTTCTTTTCAGTAAAGCGAGTCTCGCCTCTATCTCTTGCATTCAAGAAGGGCTCACCTTATTTTCTTCCTGGAGTGGGCTGGTCCCTAACGCTAGTAAGAGTGAAGTCTTTATTTCGGGAGGTTCTAAGATCAACAAAAACCAGATTTTACAAGCTCTTGGCTTTAACCTTGGATCCCTCCCTGTGCGATACCTGGGGGTACCTATCATTACAACGAGGCTGAGCAAAGTAGATTGCAATGCCTTAGTAGGCAGGCTCACTGCTCAAATCCAATCATGGACACACCGTTTCCTATCATTTGCAGGCCGATTACAACTTATTAAATCGGTTCTACATGCTATTCAAGCGTATTGGGCCTCTGTCTTTTGGTTCCCTTCTTCGGTGGTGTACAAGATAGAGCAAATTTGTAGACAATTCCTCTGGAAGGGCCCTTCCATGGGTTCGGGAGGGGCAAGGGTGTCGTGGGTTGATGTGTGTCTCCCCTTTCAAGAAGGTGGTCTTGGTATAAGAAGAATCAGAGACAGCAACAAAGCAGCCATGGCTAAACATATCTGGTTACTATTCACAGATAAAGAGTCATTATGGTGCAAATGGATTCATGCTACATATCTCAAAAGCAATAATTTTTGGATCTCTTCAACTCCTACCCACTGCTCTTGGGCTTGGCGGAAGATCCTGTCTCTAAGGGATGAACTCCAACCCCATTTCAGATGGAGAGTAGGAGATGGGGAATCTATATCACTTTGGTTTGACCCATGGCTAGACTTTGAATCCCTTAACTCAGTATTCTCAAACAGTTACATCTACCAATCAGACCTCCTTAGAGAAACAAAGGCCAAGGACTTATTCTCTCCTAATGGGTGTGAACTACTTCAACAGCTACTATCTTGGCAAATACCGATTCCCCATCTCTCAACTGATCAGGACATCTTTACTTGGGTGGAGGACACCGGTGGGAAATTTTCAACGGCATCGGCTTGGGCCACACTCCGACGCAAATCTAATCCGGTTCAGTGGTCCACATTTATTTGGGATAAGGCTTTGGCCCCCAGACATCAATTCCTTCTCTGGCTTATTACCAAGAATCGTCTTCCCACATAGAGTCTCCTCATGACACTTGGAAGGATCCCTAATTCGGTTTGTGCCATGTGTAATTATAGACCGGATTCAGTCAATCACCTATTTTTTGACTGCTATATATCCAATTTGCTGGCTAACTTTTGGGCGGCCAAGTGCAACCTTCCTTGGATTAACTCCTCGTGGTTAGACAATCTCTTTTGGGCAATTAATTATATATCTGGTAAAGGATTCCACCGAGAGTTAGCGCGATTCTCCTTTGGTGCTTTATGCTATATCATTTGGAAGACCGGGAATGACATCCTCTTCCGTGGTCACAACCTTGATGTTCCTTCTATGAAGCTCTACCTCTATAAGGTGGTTAAAGAAAAAGGTCTCACCTTCAAATCGGTAGAAGACATCCCCAAAAACAGAAGAATGCAGCGCAGCTGGGGGATAGACCCTCGGATTTTTGGAACGGAGCCACCCTCGGCTTAGTGTAGGAAGTTTTAGGCTTGTAACCTTTATCCCTACTTTGCTATTTGTTCTTTTTCTTGGGTGAATGCAGTACCCATATACTCCGGTGACATGGTGTCCAGTTGAGTGCTTGTCGGTACCGTGTTTCTCCCCTCCCCTTTGTATTACAGTTTGTTGGTTGATTCAATACAATCTTACCTTACAAAAAAAAAAAATCTTTGAACTATTGATAATTTCAATGCAGTACTTTTGTTTGGTTAAACAACAAATCAGAGGTTGTTTGATGATGTGGACTATTACATGCTAAGTTGAATTTTAATAAATGAGGAATCCACATTATCTTTTTATCCATTTACTTTTTTAAAAAAAGAAAAAAATTATGACGTTAACATGTTCATCGTTATGTGATGACGTGGATAATTTCATCATGATTTGAGAAGAATATGTAACTTGGATAATCCATGTGCAATTTTTTTTTTAATTGTCCACAGTTTAAACTCAAAGAATTGAAAGCCACATAAGTAAATTCTACTAACTTAAATTAACAGAAGGGTGGCAATGAACATTTTTTTTTTTTTTGGTAAAGGTAAGTATTATAAGATTTCATCCAAAAATGTACAGAGAAAAGAGGATGGCACCAACAACTCTCGGATATCCATGTATCCGAGTGAGGGGGGGGCCAAACTCACCGAAAACAGCAGTACATTAGAAGGGGATACAGACAAGCAGACCCTCTACAATATTGATTCACAAAAAAATAGAGGGGTCCAAGCCCCAACAACATTGTAGTCTTCTATTTCGGGGGGTGTCGGGGACGCCTTTGTAAGTCAATGCTTTATCCTTGAACGCTTTGTTGAGGTGTTGTAGCATAGAAGGCACACAAAGAGGTGCTAATCGAAATAACATGTTGTTCCTCGTCTTCCATATGACGTAGCACAATGCAGCAAAAGAGAATTTGGTGATGTCCGAGTGGAAATTGGTGAGTGACAATTGATCAGTCAACCATTGGATCGTTAGGAGCCAAGGCCGATTGGACCATGGGATGTTGCATTTGAAGGCCCATAGTGTAGCAAGCGAATTCGGAATGGCGCATTCAAAGAAAAGGTGCTTAATCGAATCAGGACAAACCTTGCAGAAGACACAAGTGCCGGATGGAAGCCGACCAATCGAGATAAGGAAAGTCTGCGTCGGCAGCCGATTCCGTGATATAATCCACAACAAAAATTGATAGCGAGGGATGATGGCCTTATCCCATATGAACGATGGCCAGGGGACTAACCTACCTTGTCGCCTAAGTACATTTCAGGCAGATGAAATAGAGAAGAGACCAGAATTCTGTGGGATCCATTGAAGGGAATCAGGGGAATCCGAAATGACCGGGAGAGGGTCCTGAACGGCCTGCAATTCCTCCCTGATGGAAGTGCCTTCATTAGAGAATAAGTCAGCTACTTTGGCGTCACAATGTAAGGGTAATCGATAAATGTCAGCATGAGAATATCGGCGGCTAAGAAGTCTTGATGCCAACCATGGATCGAACCACAAGGAAACGGTTTGACCATTACTGATTTTCCAGCGAAAAAACGAGAGCGCCGCCTCCCTCAACTGCAGCAGTTTCCTCCATGCCCAGGAGCAGAAGGTAGGAGCTTTAGTTGTCCAAAAATGACTATTTTTGAGGTGGTTCGAGTGAACCCAAATACACCAAAGAGATTCCTTGTCTGTAAATAGGAACCATATATGTTTGTACATCGCAGCCACATTATTTTCTCGGATCCTTCTAATATCGAGACCCCCTTCCTTCTTCGGGAGGCAAACATCCTCCCAAGAGACTTTGGTTCCACCTAAACCAAGAGCCGGGCCCTTCCATAGAAATTGGCGATAGAGCTGTTCAATTTTGCTCACAACCGATGATGGTAACCAAAAGATGGCAGCCCAGTATACTTGTATAGCATGCAAAACCGATTTAATCAATAGTAGTCTTCCTGCAAATGATAGGAATCTAAGATTCCAAGATCGGATTCTAGACGTCAGAAGATTTACCAGGGCATTGCAGTCAGTCTTAGTCAGTCTCGCCGTAATAATAGGGACACCAAGATATTTCACCGGTAAGCTACTTTCCCTGAAGTTGAGTCGGCGCAGGATAGCATCCCGAGTCGATACCTGCACACTCGAAAGAAAAACTTCACTCTTAGAGTTATTTGGCCATAATCCACTCCAGTTGGAGAATCGGAGAAGACCTTCCTGCATACATGCGACCGATCGGTCGTTCGCCTCACTGAAAATGAACACATCATCAGCAAAGAACAGGTGAGAGAGTTGGGTATTCTTACACCTCCAGTAGAACCGAAATTCCGGCTGCCGAGATTGGGCCTCTAAAATACCAGATAGGACTTCCATCACCATAGTGAAAAGATACGGGGACATGGGATCCCCCTGACGAAGCCCCCGACCGCTATTGAAGAAACCATGGATCTCCCCGTTTATGGATACAGAAAACCTAGGAGTGGATACACAAACCATAATCAACCGGATCAGGTGGTTCGGGAAGTTGAAAGCCCGAAGAGAGGACTCAAGAAATTGCCAATCAACAGTATCATACGCCTTACGGAAGTCCACTTTGATTGCACATTTGGGAGAGTAGGTAGGCAAATGGAACCCAGAGAAGAGTTCTTGTGCCAGCAAGATGTTGTCAGTAATACGCCTACCTTTAATGAAAGCATTCTGACAAGGGTTGATGATCGAAGGTAAGACTTTAGCAATCCTGTTGGCAATTATTTTGGTAATACATTTGTATACCGTGTTGCAACAAGCGATGGGCCGGAAATCATTGACCGAAGACGCATTAGGAATTTTTGGCACCAAGGCTAGGATGGTGCAGTTTATCTCATGAAGAAGCTTACCATATTTGAAAAAGTCTAAGACAGCTTCCGTTACCAACGGACCGACGATAGGCCAATTCTTCTTGAAGAAATCTGCTGTAAAGCCATCTAGCCCCGGGGCTTTGCCACCGGACATAGAGAACATAGCATTACGGACTTCCATAGGCAGGATAGGCTGAGCGAGGAGACTAACCTGGTCCACAGAAGGCAGTCGCCTGATGAAACTTCGGATATCCTCAGGAGCAGGCGGGGGCGGTCTGGGTGTCGGAGCTAACAGGTCAGTGAAGTGACGGACAAATGCACGTTGAATTTCGCCTTGATCAGTTGTCACGGATCCCGTTTCATCCTGAATTGACAAAATACGATTACTAAGATGATGCTTATTAACCGTGTGATGGAAAAACCGAGTGTTGAGGTCCCCTTCCTTAAGCCATCTGATGCGAGACTTCTGCTTATAAAAGGATTCCTCCGCCGAGCGCAAGTCATAATATTGCCGGGTCCTTTCCTGCTCCAATGCCGCCAGATCAGCATTTTGGGGATCCAATTGTAGCTCTTCCTGGACACCTTGGAGGGAGGTTCTGGCCATAGCCGTACGTGAACTAATGTCCGAGTAATGTTCCTTATTCAGCATCTTCAATCTGCCTTTTAATATTTTCAGTTTGGAGTAGAGCCGGAACATGGGAGTACCCTGAATAGAATAGTCCCAAACCTGAGCTAGAGTCGGTTCAAACTGAGGATGAATCATCCAGAAATTAAAGAACTTGAAGGGTTTCCTCCTAGACACAGGCTGGAGTACACGAACCACAGCCGACGAATGATCAGAGATACCAGGAGGAAGGAAAATGGCTTCCGAGTAAGAAAATTGAAGGCTCCATTGATTATTAACCAGCACCCTGTCTATCTTACGTTGTTTCCTATGTATTCCTGAGTAGGATGACCATGTAAAACGAAATCCTACATAACGTAGGTCATCAAGTTCAGCCTGGAAAATGCAGTCATTAAGTTCCTCAAAGGATGGATGCCAAATGTTCGGGCTGCCCTGGCAATCAGAAGCATCACGGATAGCATTAAAGTCCCCCCCTATGATCCAGGGGTCACTAGCCACCAGCAAGCTAATTCTTTTCAAATCTTCCCAAAGTGGTCTCCTTAGGGTGAACGTATGATCACCATAAATAGCAACAAAGAATAACCGAGTCCCAGACCCGATATGCGTAACCTGGCCATGAATCATTTGGCTGGAAATATAGTCACAAGAGAATTCAATAGTGGTAGGGTCCCAACCTACCCATATACGGCCCCTAGGGGAGAAACTGTAATTCGCAACCCACATCCATCCAGGAAGTATAGCCGAGGATATAGGAACAAAAAGGTCCTGGCGGACTTTAGTTTCAAGAAGACCTAAGCAACTGATGTTACGAGAGGAGACAAAATGTCGAACTTCAGCTTGCCTAACCGGGTTTACCACACCTCTTATATTCCAAAAACCAATATTCATAGGCTAATATATAACAGCAAAATAAGCTATGTACAGGAGGAGGCCAGGGGATGCCTACCTGCGTTTGGATGCCCTCCTACGACTCATGCGTTGAGGTGGGGGAGAAACATCACGAGGGGGATTGCACTGAGACTACCTGATATTAGTTTGCGATTCCGAAACGTGTGAGAGTATCATGGGATCCTCACCACTGCCCTCCTGTTGCTTGTTTCCAGGGGAAGAGTTCTTGCTATTAATTTTATCAGGGGAATCATCTTCATGGCTACTGCCTTCAGATTCATCAATGTCTTCCTCAGAGGTTGAGTTGGCTGGAGATGGTTCCATATCCGTATGACAGCTATTCACAATTTGCCTTACAGCTTCATCAAAACACCGATCTTCCTTGTCCTTGGTTGCCAGATTGGCCAGAGAAGGGGATGAGGCAGCTAGCTTCTTAGGAGGTGCAGAGCTAAATCTCTTCAGGTTTTTCTTGGCTTGACGCCTGAGTGCCCGCCTAGCAGCAGGTTGGATCTGCCAGTCGTCAATATTGTTCACCCACTCCTCCCGGGAATGGGATTGGTTGATGTCAGTATTTATGGGGGCCTTTGCTTTCGATGCAGCAGCAATTTGGTCAGTAGTTCTCCTTCCATCCCCTTCCCGGTGTTCTGGCATAGCAAGGTTATCCCCACCGGAGTTAAGTAGGACCGTCTTATCACCTGCTGGTGCGCCCAGTTCAGAAGGCTTACGGGAAACCTGAGGATTGCAACTGTGGCCAAAAACACCACATTTAGCACATGAGGTAGGACGCCATTCGTACTCAATAGACACCTCCCGGGTAGTGCCTTTCTTAGCCACTTTAACTGATTCCTTCCTCACATCAGTCGCCTTAATCTCAACACAGACACGGGCGAAAGCCAAGTTCCTCATATGTTCTGTATTCTGGTCTACATAGAGGGGTTTGCCAATCAAACTTGCAATCCCACTAATGCCTCTCTTAGTCCACAGCACAAATGGAATGTCCCGAAGCCTAATCCACACCGGAATCTTGGAGTGATCGTGTTTCTTCAGCTCCATGAGTGGTTCATATTGCTGAAGAACAAGGGGAACTCTTGCAACAGTTAGAGGCCCTTTCTCTAACAGAACTCTCCTGAAATTTGCATCCGGAATCCTGAAGAAAAAGAAGCCCTTGTCATCAGCTTTAACCTCAGCAAGTTTGGAGCCCCAAGCGTGTTGTAGAGCCGTCTCCACCATCTTGAACGGAAGCTTCTTACCAACAAAATACCCAACCAAGCATTCTGGCCAAAAAGGGTCGACGCCAACAAGGGCATCATCAGGGAAGTAAGCAACCAATTCACTGTCAATCTCAACAGGATCAATGTAGTCTAATTCATAACCCATAAGAGCAGTCTTAGCAACATGTGCCCAGGAGCGGGGGAAAGCAACGGTATTCTCATTCAAACGGGTCTGCATATTCCTACGGGCGTTGGAATCCTCTCTAACCCGGTCAGAATGACTGGTCGGAGGGGGGATGGTCCCATCTCTGGGGTTTCGGTAAGGGGAGCCATCCATTCTGGACCTTCGCCCTTGAGCGGAGTCCAGCATAGTTACCGTCCCTCTCAATTTGGTCATTTCCTCCCTGGCGGACAGAAGCGCGCGGGATCGGGAACGAGATTGCGGAGGACGACTCCTACCGCGCCTAGTATAGACCTCACCCCTACTTGTTTTCCCCATCAATGGGGGTTTCCTAACAACATCCGAGACTTCGTTCCCAGCCATAGCCAGACCATCAACAGATCCGAAGACCATAACTAACCCTAAAACAGAACTGAGATTCCAAGGGATACAGCCATACCTGGAAGCTCTGGCTCCACGTGGGTGAAGCCCTGTGATTTGCGAGTGAAACCCACCGGAAATAAGCCCAAATGGAGATCTGGAGCGATCGCTGGAGCTCCTCAACCAGAGGGCGACCAGGCGAGACGGGTAGAGGATTAGAGAGAAAATGAACAGTGAAATGGGGAGGTGGTCGCCCGAAGTGGAGAAATCTTGGCAATGAACATTTTCATATACCGTAAGGACTAGATTGCACATTTATTAATTGTTCAGGAACCACATTAAAAAATTAAACGTTTGATGACAATATTGCACATTAGATTAAAGTTCGAAGACCATTTGTGTTATTTTCTCATATAAATGGAATATAACGTTTCATTTTAAATAAATATTTTCAGTGCTAATGCTAATTTGCACATGCACAAGTTCCAGTACTAACTAGCTATGTGAGTATGTGATTTGTGCGAACGTCGGTGAGTGTGTCTCCATTTAATTGGTCGCACCCACAAATTGCACTTCGACGGGGCATGTGTGAGAAGATTTTAGTAAATTACTACATTGATAGTGTCATCTACCAATTTTTCTTAATTTCTTTGACAATTTCATCTCAAGATATGGAATTTCTCATGCTTACGACTTAAATTTCCGATGATTTTGTGAGTTAAATTAATTTAAATGGTCCTAGAGTTGATTTCTTCAAAAATTAGTGTTTATTAAATAGACTAATTGATCAACTTCTTCCTAACCTATCACCCAAGTTGTAAAATTTGTTATGTGAAACTTGCAATTTGATCATCAGGTTTGTAAATATCTCATAATGTCATTGCTTGGCTATACTAGTAATTTATCCTCTCTCCCATTTTGGCGTAAGAATTTATTTGAGCAATACTTTATATGGAAAAAAACCTTTTAGCAAAAACACTAATTCCATGATTCATAATAAAATTTAATACATGAAAAATTTTAATAATTCTTAGGGAAAATGTTACAAAAAACCCTAAATTATGCCTATTGGGACAATTTTATCCTAAACTTTTTTTTGTACCGTTAAAAACCTCAAACTATGTCATTTGAGACAATTTTACCTTAAACCTTTTTTTGTGCCACCAAAAGCCCCAAACTATGCCACTTAGGACAATTTTATTTTGAACTTTTTCTTGTGCCACAAAAAATCCTAAACTATGTAACTTGCGATACATTTACTCCAAACTTTTTAACTAAATGGCATTTTCATCTTTTTACTTTTTCTTTTCTTTTCTTTTTCTCTTTCTTCCCCATGGCAAAGGGAAGCCGGCGAGGGCCACCCTCGCCAGTGGCGGCCTTTGGCGAGGGCCACCCTCGCTGGGGAGGACCCTCCTCAAGCGAGGGCCCCCCTTGCCAGATTTGGCCAGGGTGGCCCTTGCCTGAGTCAGGCAAGGGACTCCCCCACCGGATCTGGTGGGGGTAGCCCTTACCCAACTCAGGTGAGGGTCACTCTTGCCTGATGCAAGGAGGGTTGCCCTCACTAGATCTAATGAGGGCTGCCCTCACCTGCCCAAGGTGAGGGCCGCCCTCGCCTAATGCTAGGGAGGGCCACCCTGGCTAGATGCTGCCATCTTACCAGCTTCCCTCTTGGCAAAGGGAAGAGGAAAAGAAAAAAGAGAGTAAAAAGACGAAAATGTCATTCAGTTAAAAAGTTTAGAGTAATGTGTCTCAGATGGCATAGTTTAAAGTTTTTTGTGGCACAATAAAAAATTTAAGGTAAAATTATCCCGAGTAGCATAATTTAGAGTTTTTTGTGGCACAAATTTTTTTTTTAAGTTAAAATTGTCCCAAGTGGCATATTTTTGGATTTTTGATGACACGAAAAAAGTTTAAGGTAAAATTGTTTCAATGAGCATAGTTTGAAATTTTTTGTGGCATTTTCCCTAATTCTTATTTGACATTGACTTGGAGGTGTCATGGGGTTGGATACATAAATGGGTTGACCCAGCTTGCAATAGTACCACGCGTGATGGACCATAGGCCGAATTGTTCCAACCCAACCTAGTTGCCCCTTCTAACTTGGCCACCAAACAAAAATGAGATGTGAATAATCATGTCCTATTTTTTAATGTACAAAAGAAGTTCATCAATTGCCGTTGGAGAAGGGGACTTTCTCGGCATATTCGTCTTCCTCAGACCCACAATCATAATTTCGCAACGCCGTACAATTTTTTTAGGTCTGAAACACTTGCTTGTACTTGTCTAGCCAATGGCAAATCTTCTCTCGCTCTCGCCATACCCCTCTCTCTCTCTCTCTCTCTCTCTCTCTCAATTTTTGTAAGGAATTTCATGGAGAGAGCTACGCAAATCTCCATTTATGTTGGTGTATGGGGAACTCCTCACTAGTAACAATTAGTTAATTAGACTTGCCACAACAATAATTTGATGAGACCAAGTTGTGTGAATTAAACTTCGCATCTGCAATAATTGATGACTTTTAAGTCACATGATTCATGTCACCTCACTATCGGCACTGCTACTTTTTTGCAGCTATAGATATTGACTTCATGTGAATTTACTAATTTAACTAAAGCTAAGTCTAAACAGTGTAACCAATCATGCAGTCGTCAACATCACAAAGAACATGATTTCCTCACTTGGCCAATCACACCAGAGTTTCTAACCATGCAATTGGTACTGGTTTTCAAAATATATAAGCTCGACTTCAAAAATAGTCATGGCAATCTTGATATGTCTGGCTAGGGCAATGATGCTATTGAATTTATATTTGCACGAATATATAAATTATGTAAACTCAATGATAATTAAGATGGTCTGAGGATTAATTAACAGTTTCAATTTTCTTCCTCAAGATAGAGTATGATAGACATCTTCACTCACCAAAACTTCACTTGAAATCTCTCTTTCCATGTATAGTGCTAATGTTGTGATCTCGATGAAAGGTAATTAAAGATATGACATTAGAGCATGGTGAAGTTATGGCATATAGCTGAGCGGCATTATGGAAATAAATGAGAAGTTACCAGGTACGGGATCTATTACAGACCACAAATGAAGCAAATAGGATTTTTGCTTCCAAATGTTTCAACACTCCAGTCATCCAATTCAAGAAATCCTTTATTCATCCAAGCAGCTTCTTCACGACCCCATCATACTGATGAGATCAGTTCGGAAACAAACCTTCCATCCAGTTTCCTTGGTTGGATCACTCTGATGAGACCTCAGTGGATTCGTCGCCATCTGACATAATATCCTCAAGACCATCTATTCCATCTGCTGGCTGAACATCTGCACTTAAAGCCAACACCACTTCACCAACGTTGGGCAACTGGCTGTTGACCGTTCTAGATCTTTCAGCTTGAAAAGCCGTCTGCTCAGCTGGTAGCAGGCCACTTGAGCTGAAACGATTGTTTGCAGCACGCATCATTGCACGCATTGATGGAGATGATAAATTCATTGAATGCTGCTCAGGAGCTGCCCCAGCTAAGAGTCCAGATAAGCTGCCAGCACTAGCTCTCCGAAGGACAAAGGATAACCGATAACAGAATTAGATCATCACCTTTGAGTTGTCAGTTGATAATATTTTTTACCAACAAAATCATGCTGAGAGAAAAAAAAGGATGGAGGGCAGAAATGCAAGGGTGCTACTAAAGTATCACATCTGTTCGTCACCATAAATATGTCAGCATTTAGCAAGAAACAGTAGAGCATTGACAGGATAAGGAGAAGACGCTGGCACGAAATAAAAGAATGATCAACTATTATCAATCAATAATGAGGAGGACATCTTTGGGCACGTGGAGGAGCCTCTTATTTGATAGGTGTTTACCTGTTATTGAGAATAGGCTCCCCCAAAAATGCATCTGGTGCTTCAAGTTCAACAGGTTGGATGTTGTTCACCCCTTGAGGAAATGGATCATAGTGTTCATTGGGGCCGACACTTCCCTGAGTTGAATATCCATAATTAGGCCTTCTGTTGACGCCAAGATGAGTGATCCTTGTCACACGAGATGACGCTGAGGCCCGACCAGAACCATTAACTGAACCCATCATCAAATGGGTGGTTTCTCTGCGGTGGGGGTGTCTAATGGGACCGCCATCTGCAAAATTTAGCAACTTAATTAGCATCTCACCAAATGTTGGACACTCATCAGCACACCACACATCAGAACTTACTTCCAAGTGATAGAGATCCACTGAACCTGCAAAAGTAAAACAATATTGTAAGTGGGAAGGAGAAAACACTACATAAGGAAGATGAGTTTTAAAGCAAAGAAACAGAAGACTGTAGCATGGTGGCCTATTTCAATAAACTACATGACCATGTTAATTCTATTAATTCTTGAAACCACTGCATGGACACATTGTAACTATTTTGGTTGTGTCAAATGACTAGTCTGAATCAAAAGGCAAAACTCAAAAAATAATTCCGAGATACTGCAGATCAATTTTACATGGAGCATGCAGTTGTGAACTTAGCAATGTTTTCCATACAAAAAAAATCATAGAATAGAAAGAAGTCAGTGCATATACAGGCTATAATTCATCTA
>CM026417.1:34434926-34478862 GCA_014858505.1 Corymbia citriodora subsp. variegata
AGCTATATTAATAATGCGTGTCTATTCATGTTCATTGACAACATTATAATTACAATTTAGAAACTCAAATGATTGACTATTGATTTGATGAAAACATGATATAATTCTTGTGCATGAGTCAAAATGCATCATGTTGTGTTCTATTTTGTGTTTTCTCTTTACATAATTTACCTTGCCTAGTGACAATTGACTAAAAAACAGGACATGTCCAATATTGCCACCCTTATTAACTAATAAGTTCAAACACAAGTCTTGTTGGAAATTAATTCATTTAACCCCCTTAGATATGCCCCAAGATCCGATTGACTTGGCTTTGATCATAGTAGAACCACATGAATGGAGTAAAAGGCCATCTAATTATCTAATAGATGATGTGTAACTTCTCCAATTTCACTCGCATAATAGTTATCTTGCAGGGTAAGCTCATTTGTCTTTGTAGAGAATAAAAGCCTTGCAAAACGCATGGAGCTTTGCAAGCTTCATCACAAGAACTTAATTGCAAAAGATACTAAAGTATTAAGGTTTTGACATTTCTTCGTCACCTCTTTGTTTTTTGGTTGATTTGGATAGAGTGGAAGAAGGTTGTGTTTGGTTCGAGTTTCCCAAGAGGCTTTCAGCCTCTAAAACCCCCTGGGGAATGCTAGGCTGTTTGGCAAACCTTTGCAAGGGGCTTTCTGCCAAATGCTAGCCTTGGGACAGCTAAAAGCCTAATGCCGGTAGAGACCAACTTTGGGCATTTAGTATTTGGTCAAATGCTGAAACTAGTTTTTTTCCTTCCAAAACTACCATCACCAATTCTTTAGTTTTTCAATTTTACCCCCACGTTATTACAAAACTACCCTCATCTTTGCCAAAATCGGCAAAGAGTTTGATATTTTTTAATAAAAAAAGAAAAATGAAATCCAAAAGACCTTTAAAAAAAAAATTGCCAAACACTCTTTATACCTATGTAGCTTTGCAAAGAATTTTTTACTAAACACAATTTGTATTTCCCCAAAGCCCTTTAGGCTAAAGGCATTTGCATTTCCCCAAAACCCATTTCCAAAGCCGAACCAAATGCAACTGAAGAGGGTTAGGAAAGGAGCCCTCTTTTAATGTAATTATTGAAAATTGGCTAAGAATCCTACATTTTTGATATAATGGAAGCTTGCTTTTTGATGTAAACACTTTGATCAACATTGTAGATGCATTATCTAGTGACTGAGGCCGAGCTCTTTTTTGGTTCTTGAGCTCTTTCTACATATGGTTGGCACCTCCTTTGGTAGTAGATGATCTTTTACCAGTTAAAAATTGTCTGATATTGCAGTTTGAGTAACATTGGCAAACCAATGACCTTTCACCAGAGGGAAGAGGAAATTGTTGTGCATCTCTGTCTGCACTGCCCTTGGACATGGCAGATTTAGACAACTTCTTAAGCTTCCCTAGAGGTGATTTGCTCCTGGAAAAAGGTTTGAACTTCACAGAGTATCTTGCTACAAGAACAGATCCATCTCTATGTTTCCCCATATTTAGGTCAATTTGGAAAGGATAAAAAAGACTGTTGAGGGAGTAGTCCTATAACATAGCTATTTCGGGGATGCAAGAGCTTTAATAGAGACAATAAATTCCCTGAATTCAATACTAGATGCCTGTTGGCATTTTTGCCTTCATTCTCCTTCAAGGCCTATCCAAAAGACAATCCAGTACTCCTTGATCGTGAATATCTAAATGGTAAGAACTGTTCCGTGGATATCTTTCCTTCAGAACAAAACAATTAGAATTAAGCTCAATCAATTGGAATGTCTATTATCCATATAGGATTCTTTATGTAAATGAGGTTGTTCTTTGGTCTTTTTGCTCTTGTTAGATGCGTGTTTGCACCCCCTCAGTGCCTATATAGTGAAATTTTTCCTTTCGCAAATCAAAACACAAAAGATGGAAACTGTTGAAGTTATCTGCAAGATATCTCTATCTTGTGAATGAGTAGTCTTTGCTTACATCATATTTCTGACAAGAGAAATAGATTTTCGATTGATAGTGCTATTGAATGTTTCCAAAAGCTCAACGAGCACATAGGAAAGAAAATGAGTCTTTCCCATCTCACATAATGACAATGGATGTTGATCAAGTTATTGAAGTAAAAGTTGCTAAAGAAAGATATCCACCAGTGAAAGCTTCTCCTAGTGTTATCAATGTGTAGAGCAATTTAACAAGACCAGCAGTGACAAAATTTGACTATTCAAGTCCTTCAACCTGCTAGATTCCCAAAGAATCTTACTCCATGCTTTTCTTAAACCCAGCTTGTTCATCAGTAGACTTCTTTAATCTTGTTCCCAAATACGAGCCCTTCTGCATGTTCCATAAAAGATCTCATCCACCATCAACTGTCCACCATCAAAGGGTCTCTTTTGACTGACCTCTCCTAATGATCCAGACCAGAACGAAGAAAGCCAGAGTGATATCATGCTAAAACAATGAAAGCTTAAATGTTAAGGGTTTGAAGGAAAGGAACAACCATATCCCATTTTACCTTTTCTGTTCTCCTTGTTTTCTCAACTTTTCCCTCTCTCTTTTTTTTCCCCCATTTATGTATCAACAAGATGCTCAAAATTGTCCTTAAACTTGTCACAACACATGCTTGTTCAGTTGAGCCCCTTGTAATTTATTTTAATAGGGCCCTTCTTTGATGTGAATGGGTAATTTCCTTCACATACACGTGACTTTTCATCATATTGAATCAGATTCCAACAACAAAGTAAGAAGACAGAGAGCAAAACAGAAAGGAGGAGCAAAGAACTCAACAGATCTGAAAATTGCATGAAAATACACTGGAGAGCTCTCTGTATAGAGAAGGACCGAGGAGATTGTAACTCTTAACTGATTTGCAGTCCAGTCCAAAAGTATACAGTTGCCCAGTCCTAGTCTTCCACAGGTAAAAACAGATCAACTGAAGCTCATAATGAGAAGAGCAAGAAAGAGCTCATGAAATTAAGAAAATGCGATTTCTTTCTGCCACAAAGTCTAAGAAACTTAAAGTCTCAAGTGCAGAGACCAAAGTCATGGCAACAACTCAATCCACATTACACCATATGCAAAATAGGGCAACATATTGCCCCTATCCCAATATTTTCATCTGTAACTCATCAAGCTGATCTAGCAAAACCAAGATCAAAATCTAAACGGAAAGAAGCCGCGAGTCTATAGTCACAGCAGATTCTAGCACTACGGCGGATATGAATTTACAGGATCCTATGAAACCGATAACTGAAGCTTAAAACAACTCTAGGCGAATAAGGATGACTATTCATTACCATTCGGACGGGGGGCTCCTGCACAATTTCCCGGGCAACGCGGGCACCTGCTCTGCTGCTCCGAGGAGCTCTGACTGGGAAGGTCCTCCAGACCCCTTCCTCAACTGCCCGGCACACGGGGCACCGCATCTCGTTCGCGGCATTGAATGTAGAACCCAGGCAATCTGAAATGGAAACAATCGACAAAAAGCAAAAACGATTCATCACCAGCAAATAAAACCGAGAGGGCTCAACTTAAACGAGTACACCTCAGTACAAACTCAAGAAATGCCCACCATCAGGGATGACAAATTCGAGGCAACAAAGCATGACACATTCGCCATCATTAGGACTAAAGAAAACCTACAGAGGTTGACGGGAATTACCCGGAACGCATTCACCCTCTCAACTCTCTCTCTCTCTCATGCTGAGCCGAACTCCCATCTTCTCCATCCCATAAGCTTCTCTACCGTTTCAGTTTCCGCGCGAGGGTTGTTGTTTTATAGGCGTGAAATAAAACTGATCGCGGACTGTGGGCCCTGGTGGGCCCATCAGGCCCGAAATAAGTTTTAATTACATCAGATTCAATTACTAATTGATAACCATGGTAACCATAATGCTTCTACAAATATTTAGTATGGCATGGAATTATACAACACAAGCTGTGACTATTAAGATCGACGTGTCTAGAACTTTCTCCCAATGCGTTTTTGGAACACTGGAACAACATGAACAATCGAAGGAGACATACATACGTCGGCCTCTTCCTTAAAAAGATAATGGAACATCTAAGTTAAGCGAAAAGGAAAGCCTAAGAATGATATTGACTATGGCTGATGTCTTCCTAATCTATATGCAGCTACAAACAATAGCTCGATGAGATCAAGTTACATGAATAAAACCTCGCATTTGCAGTGAATGATGAATCTAAGTAACATGATTGGTATTAGCTTTGATTAATGTAGATACTTTTACTTTTTGACAACTGTAGATGATTTGATGCAAATTTGATAGAATAGTCAAGATAAGTCTAAACAAATTAACCAATCGTGTAGTCATCAACATCACAAAGAACAAGTCATGTAATATTTTACATCACTTGGCCATTCACCAAGAAGTTTCAAACCAATCCACCGATATGGTCTTCGAAACCCAAATCCCTTATGAGCTTGAGATCATCAACATTGAGTCATGGCAATTTTGATATGTTAGGCTAGCCAATGACACTATTGAATTTAAGTTAATACTAATATATTGATTCTATCAACTCAACAATAATTAGTATTAATCATTTGAAGATGAATCAATACGTTCAATTTACTACCTTAAGATGTAATGCAACATACATTTTGCTTAGTAATAAACTTCGCTTGAAATCTCTCCCCTCGTGTACAGTTTTAATATTGTGATCTCTTTCCATCACAAAAGATGAGAGGTGACTAAAGGTACGTGATTCAATAATTCAATGTGCAAAAAATAACAACTCAAATGTGTAAAAATGTTGCACAAAATGTAATGCACAGTATATTTTAGCATGCAGAGTTTATAGAAAGGAATTGCAATGATAATAATCGAAAATTAGATACAAAGATGCAAGGAATTAATCAAAGCGATCCAATTAATAGGATATTTGGTTTAGTTGAAGTTCTTAATGGCCGCTGCACCTGACACCATTGTATGCCATCATCGGCCGATCATTTGATTTCTTGATTTTACCTTTACTATGGTAATCTCTAATAATCAAATATTAGATATTGTCTCTTCTACACATCCTCCTCTATCATCATTGACGTGGGTGGTTAGTTTATCGCTAAATATCAAATTACCCTGATCAACGGTGAGGGAAGTACTTGCTAAAGAGAAGTACACTAATCATATAGATTACATAATATGTTTTGTTCGGTATGCATGTATAAGTGCCAATTTATAATATGGGTTAGGCAATTAGGTTTGACAAGAGCTTAGCATAGAACCCCATGTCAAGACGGATGGTTCTTATTCACAAAATTCTACTACAACTATATGCTCCCTTTATAAAAAAAAATAGTCAATGGTTTTTATTTTTGAATACTTGACCTTAAGATACCATATGTTTATCGTTAAGAAAATTGTGGTCAGTTCTGATTTATGACAAATCCCCAGCATAAAGAAAGCAACATGATGTACTCACCATAAAAGAAATTTTTTTTTGGAAAATATATGTTTTTGAAGAAAATTATTTTACCATTTTCAAGTTAGGAAATTTATTTTCCCAACTTCAAACATGCATATTTTCTTTGACCATGAATGATTTTTCATTTTCAGATGTGTGAAAATCCAAGAAACTTATTCTCAAAAAATTCTTGCACTCTTTATTAAAATAGCTATCTATTTTTATTTTCAACACATCATCACATTTTGTTTATTCGGTTGAAATGTAACCTGCTTCTTTTTCTTTTGATTTTTTTTTCATTTAAAAAAAAACATTGAAATGTTGTATATAAGGAAAAGGGCAAATACCACCAAAAACCCTAAATTATGCTCTTTGTGACAATTTTACCCTGAACTTTTTATTGTGTCACAAAAAACTCCAAACTATGCCACTTGTGACAATTTTACCATAAACTATGTCACTTGTAACAATTTTACTCAACTTTTTTTTATGCCACCAAAAACTCTAAACTATACAACTTAGGATAAATTTACCTCAAAATTTTTTGGGCTTAAGAGCATTTTCATCATTTTCTATTTTTTTATCGATAGAAGGAAGCCAATGAGGCCGCCCTTGCCAATGTCGGAGTTGGGCAAGGGTCACCTAGGCCTAGGCGGCCCTTGCCGACATCGGGCCACCCAAGCCAAATTCAACTCGAGTGGCCCTTGTTAGACATTGGCGAGGGTGACCCTCGCCAGATCTAGCCTGAGCGGCTCTCACTCGATGACGGCGAGGGTCGCCTAGGCGTGGGTGGCCCTTGTTGGTGTCGGGCGAGGGTCGCCAGAGCCTCACTTGAGTCCGACACCAGTGAGGGTAGCCTCACTGACTTCCCTCTATCAAGAGAAAAGAAAAAGAAAAAGAAAATAGAAAGGACGAAATTGCCCATCAGTCAAAAAATTTGGGGTAAATTTGTCATAAATGGTATAGTTTGAGATTTTTGATGATACAAAAATAAAAAAATAAATTTAGGATAAAATTGTCATAGAAGGCATAGTTTAGGATTTTTAGTGGTATTTGCCTTAAGAAAAACAGTGCAAACTTTGCAGAAATCAGCAGTTTTTCCTTTGAAGATTTATCTAACAAAAAGGCTTGCTAACCTGTGGTTCTAGACAAAGAGCTTAGAATTGCGACTCATTGGCTTAAGATAGGGTAGTCCTAAATCTATGATATTAACATCTTTGATTTCCCATCAAATAATCCCTCATGTATCCCAACGAAAAATAAATAATAATTTCTATGTAGACCATCCACAACACCGAACACCCACAGCAAAAAATGCATGAAAACGTAAGTCCACATGTATTTCATGTGGATCTATATGTTTTTAAGTCGAACGGGCGCATTTTTGCGTACAAACCGGCATATTCTCGTGCATGTGTCAGTACAGTAACAGCAAAAAGACAACACACATAGTTAAAAGTATGAACAACTCGACAATCTTTCTCTCTCAACAACAACAACAACAACAACGTCAATTGAATTGAAGAGTCACGCAATGAAAACATGTAGACACAGAGAAAAAAAGAAAAAAAAAGAAAATGTTGAGTCTATATATGCAGATTTACACAAGATGAAACACTTACCCAGATGGAAGGTATGACGGCAGCGTAGGGTCACGGTGGTGCGCAAGGTCAGGCCCTCCAAACAGATAGTGCAGTGGTTTTGGTGCAGAGCGTTGTCTGATGAAGCAGCCATTTTCTTCAAAAGCAGTTTCTTCTTCACCTCTTTCTTCACTGACACAAAAGATGAGAATACGCACTCGCGTGCACACACAACCCTTAACCAGGATTTTGATTGAGAGCAAACGAAGTAAAAATGAAGAAAGGAATGATATGTAAATCAAGGGGGATCACAGTGGCGGTAATGAGAGAATTAGGCAACTCCATACAAGGAATGCATAATTTGGGTTGGCATGTGAAAGCCGGGGGTGGAAGCGCATTCAATGCAAAAGAAGAGATAGACCAAATCCAATACAGGTGGTGCATTTTCCATTTTTTTGTTCCAGATTTTAGGGATAGGTCCTCAATTCCGAGGATGACACTATTGTACAAACGATGGAACAAATTACTCATTTATCCTATGATTTATATATTAAAATAAATTTGAACTGTTAGATGGATCCATAAGTTTCAATAGTTTGAATTGAGTTTGACTCATATAATATTCTCATCTAGCAGACTGACAAATGGGATAAGATCTATAACTTTTAATGATTTGAATCTAGTTTGACTCATAATATTCTCATCTAACAATTTCTTTAATTGATTTGAGAATAACAAGCTCATTTCCCACATCATGTGCACTTATTGGCCATTATAAATTAGAGTTGTTGAACTAATCAGCCAACAGTATATATATATATATATTATTTCATTTTACCAATGACATCAACTATTGAATAGATAAAATCATAGATGAAACCGCTATATCAGTAAAATAAACTTGTGTTTTATGGCAGGAGTAATGGAAGTCTTGCCTCTTTTTTTATTATGTGATTGGCTTGATTTCATAAAATGAATCTCAATGATATTCAATCACTTTCCAAACATCCCATCGGCTTGGATGTAGAGGATTACAGCTGGCCATTTTCCGTTGTTAAGGTGCATTAACTAAGCTACCCTTTGTAGAGAGTGAAAGCCAAGTTGGTCATTTTTAAGTACTTTCCACATTTTCAACCATTTGAATCAATCATGACAAACTGACCAAAAATAAAATATAAAAAAACCAATCGTGAGAAACAAATATGCCTGAAATATATTCTTTGAACACTGAATGCGAATAATTAATTTGGACGAAGGAAAGCATTATAATTTTAAAGCATGTAAAATTTTCCCAATCAGATACAAGTGCGTAATTTAGGTAGAACAAGGTCAAGAAAAAAGCATAATGGGCTCCGTAATTTCCCAAGTAAAAGTTTGGCAAAACAAAAAATTATTGAATTTAGTTTGCAATTAATTAATTTAAGGTCAGATCGTGCTTTTCAAATTATTAGTCAAAAAATTACTTGGACTTTTAAGTCAACATAAGAGTATCACATGGAAAACTATATACTGACATTGGTATGCATAAGTACAGATTAGGTAACCTAACAAATTATGTGACATTTTGAAATTTTTACTCATTTTGAGATAAATTAAATGATTGGTTGTTAATGCGTTGTTAGTTATGTTTATTTTGAATTAATCACTCACGAGTTAACTAACCTATTTAGAAAGGGTGATTAAGGGACGATACGCATACGACTAGAGAATTCAATCAGGAATATATTCTTCGACCGTGAGGATAAAAAATGGATAATACCATGCCTTTACAAATTAATTAGCGATAGGAAATTAATCAATTTGATGAAAGTATGAAATCAGATTCCAGGTGGTTCCACATTGCTTTGATATTAACAATGATTGATAGAAAATTGATTTCCCTTTTTACTTTGTACTCAAGATGAGTAATTGACCCCTTGAGATTACATGACAACCAAAGGTTGCCTGAATTGAAGAGGCACAAACGTAGATTGAAAATGATCAATCACATGTCAATTTTGCATGAAAACCCTAAAAACCACTCGATAGATTAGCCAAAGCAACCATACCAGCCTTAGTTAACCTAGATGATCCATGGTAACTTCAAGCGACTTTGATGGAAAAGTATGCGATATGTGGTCCAAGAAGAAACTTATGATATTAGTCCGATCCTCTACTAGAAAAATCTTGTCTTCTTCAAAGTTCCCTAGAGTTGGATCGGTCATGGAAAGAGGTTCGGACTTCACAGAGTATCTTGCTACAAGAATGGATCTGTTTGTATTTCCCCATACTTAGGTCAATTTGGAATGGAAGGAACGAAAAGGCTGTTGAGGGATTTGTCCCATGCCATGAAGATTTTTAGGAACACAAAAGACCTGATAGAGACAATAAATTTCCTGAATTCAATACTAGATGCATGTTGGCACTCAAGCCTTCCTTCTCCTTTTGGGGCCTATCCGAAGGACAATACAATATAAGATCTAATTAATTCTATGCAAATCAAACCCTAATATTCAAGATGATTTTCATAATATCATAATAGACGAGAGGCATATTTTGATCCATGATGATTTTTTATGAAGTATTCAATTGTAATTGATAAATTTTTTGAAGAAATAGGTTTCTCTCTCGACCCTTTAGGCTTTTTGATGTTCTTGATAAAGAGAAAACTGTCATTCTTTTCTAGGGTTAAGATAGGACCAATTTCTAATTAGAGCCTTGTATAATCACATAAGTTATTAGGATATATAGTAATTATAATACATCTCTCTATTGACCAATAGGAATTTAGCATCTAATAATTGTTAAACTTAAACTACATATGGGCCATTAATTATGTGGGCGACAATAAAATCCACTGTACAATATTTTTAGTCGTGAATATTTGAATGGTAGGAACCCCTCCGTGCATATCTTTGCCTTGGAGCAATACAATGAGAATTAAGCTTGGTCAATTAGAATGTGTATTATCCATATAGGAATTATTTATGTAAATGAGGTTGTCTTTTGGTCTTTCCACTCTTGTTAAATGCGTGTTTTCATCTCCTCAGTGCCTATATAAAAACTTTTTTTCTTTTCACAAATCAAGACACAAATAATGGAAATTGTCGAAATTATTTTTAAAGATATATCAATCTTGTGAGTGAGTAGTCTCCAGTTACATTATATTCCCAACAAGAGAAACAAATATTCAATTGATAGTGCTTTTGAATCTTTCCAAAAGTTCAACGAGCATATCAAAGAAAATGAGTCCTTCCTATCTCACTTAATGATAATGGAAATTGATTAGGCTATCGACATAAAAGTTGCCCAAGAAAGATATCCATCGGTGAAAGCTTCTCCTAGTGTTATCAATGTGTAAAGCACTCCAACATGACCAGCAGTGGCAAAATTCGACTATTCAAGTCATTGAACCTGCTAGATTCCTAAAGAATCTTGTTCCATCCTTTTCTTAAACCCAGCTTGTTCCTCAGTGTGCTTCTTCAATCTCGCTCCCAAATCCAAGTCCATTCCTCATGCTCCATAGAAGATCTCATCCACCATCAACTGTCCTCCCTTATCAAAGTGTCTCTTTCCATTGATCTCTCAAAATGATCCAGACCAGAATGAAGAAAAGTTAATGGTTTGAAGGAAAGGAACAACCATTTCACGTTTTATTCGTTGCTATTGTCATTATTCTCTCTTTCCTTTTTCTTTTCGCTTATGTATCGACAAGGTGCTCAGAATTGCCCTTGCACTTGTCACAACATAAGGTTATTCAGTTAAGCCCCTTAACTTCTAATTTGGTTTAATAGGGCCCCTCTTCGACGTGAACGAGTAATTTCCTTCACATATACGTGGCCTGTCATCATGTCGAATTGCATTCCAACAACTTGTTAAGGAGACAAGGTGTGGACCTCTGGAGTGCCAAAAATTGGCACAAAGGGACACTTAAGTGCCAAAAGTTACAAAAGGTACACTTAAGTGCCAAAATCGGAGCAAAAGGGATCACTTAAGTGCCAACGGCGAAAAATTCCGGCCAAATTGCCACGTGTCAATTTTCCAGCGACTTAATTTGCTGACGGAGCATTTTTTTTAAAATAAAAAATCCACGTGGCAATTTTTTAATATAAAAATATCCACGTCAGATTATAATATATTTTATAATTATTTAATTTTTAATTAATTAATAATTTTTAAAATCCACGTCAGCCAAAACGACGTCGTTTTGGCTGATTTTTGGCATATTCAGTTTCCGGCAAGCCACGTAGGCAAGAAAATTAATAAAAAATTGCCACGTAGGATTTCCGGCGGGGTTCCGGCGACTTGGCACTTAAGTGATCCATTTTTTTTAAAAAGTGGCACTTAAGTGTACCTTTTGTAACTTTTGGCACTTAAGTGTCCCTTTGTACCAACTTTTGACACTCCTGCTATACTTTTGCCCTAAGGAGACAGAGAGCAGAACAGATAGGAGGGCAAAGAGCTCGATGGAGTAGAAAATTGCATGAAAAAGCGTTGGAGAGCTCATTGAATGAAGAAGGACCAAAGAGATTTTTAACTCTGATTTGCAGTCCACTCCAAAATTAAAAACAGATCTAGTCTTAGTCTTCCACAGGTAAAAACAGATCAACTCAAGCTCATTATGAGAAAAACGAGACAAAGCTCACGAAACTTGGAAAATGTGATTTATTTTCACTACAAAGTCTTAAGAAATTTAAAATCTCAAGTGTGGAGAGGATAGTCATAGCGATAACTCAATCCACATTACACCATTTGCGAACTAGGGCAACATGTTGCTCCTATCCCATCAGTTTCACTGTAACTTATCAAACTGATCTAGCATAGCCAAGATCAAAATCCAAAAGGAAAGAAGCCGTGAGTCCATATTACAACGAATATGAATTTACAGGATCCCATGAAACCAATAATTGAAGCGCAAAGCAACTCGAGGCAAATAAGGATGGCTCCTGCACATCTTCCTGGGCAACACGGGCACCTGTTCTTCTGCTCCGTGGAGCTCTGGTCGGGAAGGTCCTCCAGATTCCTCCCTCCACCGCCTAAAACATGGCACAGCGCATCTCGTTCGTGGCATTGAAAGTCGAACCCAGGCAATCTGAAACAGAAACAACCGCAAAAAGCAAAAAAACAATTCATCGCCAAAATAAAACCGAGAGGGCTCAACTTGAGCGAGTACACCACAGTGCGAGGCATAAACTAGAACACCGCTGTTGATTAGAATCATCATTTGTAGAAATCAGCAGTTTTTCCTTTGAATATTTATCTAATAATAAGGCTTGCAAACTGTGGTTTTAGACAAAGATCTTAAGATTACAACGCACTGGCTTAAAATATAGAGTCCTAGATCTAATTGGCCAAATATTAGCATCTTTGATTTCCGATCATAATCTCTCCTGCATCCCAATGAAATATAAATAATAATCACTACATAGACCATCCATAGTACCGAACACCCACAGTAAAAAAATTGCGTGAAAATTCATATGTGTTTCACGCAGATCTATCTTCGGGCACAAAGCTGCATAAACTCGTGCACGTGACGGTTGGGTAACAAAAAAAGAAAAAGAAAAAAACGGCTCACATCAGTTTGAAGTATGAACAACTTGATTAATCTCTCTCTCTCTCAAAACAATGGCAACAATGTCAATTGAAGAAGCACACGATGAAAACACATACACAGAGAAAAGAAGAAAAAAGAAAAACGTATGAGTCTATATATGCAAATTTACACAAGATGAAATACCTACCCAGATGGAAGGTGTGGTAGCAATGGAGTCACAGTGGTGTGCACTTGCCAAGCCCTCCAAGCAGATAGTGCAGTGGTAGGGGTTCTTGTGGTTCAGAGTGCCGTTCGATGCAGTGGCCATTTTCTTCGGAAGCAATTTCTTCTTCACCTCCGTCTTAACAAACACAAAAGATGAGAATAAAACACACACAACCTTTGCTAGGATTTTGATCTAGAGTGAAAGAAGTGAGAATGAAAGAGCCCAATGATATGTAAATCAAGGGGGTCACAATGATGGCAATGAGAGAATTAGGCAACTCCATACAAGGCAATTATAATCTGGGTTGGCACATGGAAGCCATGGATGGAAGTGCATTCAATGCCGATAAAGAGACTGACCAAATCTAATATGCGTGGTACATTTTTCCAATGTTTTGTTGCAGATTGCGGGAGTGGGCCCATAATTCTGAGGATGACACTAGTAACAAATGATGGAAAAAATTACTCATTTAATCTAAGGTTTATATATTAAACTAAATTTGGATAGTCATATGGAATAAAACCCATCAATTTAATGGTTTGAATATAGTTTGACTCATATAATATTCTCAACTAACAATTTCTTTGATTAATTTGAGAATAACGGAGCTCCTTTCCTACATGATGTGCACTTATTGGCCATTGGAAATTAGCACTTTTGAACCACATGGCCGAAAGTGAATCCTTTTTTCAACCAATTACATCAACAATTGATTGGATAGAATCATAGACTGAACCACAAGAACTATAAAGTCGTGTTTCATGGTAGGAGCAACTATTTGATTGACTAGATTCATTAAAAAGAATCTCAATGATATTTGGATATATTTTGAGACTGGATCATTTTCCAAACAAACAATGGGCTTGGATGTAGAGGATCATAGCTGGCCATTTTCCATTATTAGGGTGCATTAAGTAAGCTACTTAAACTACTAAGGTTTACCCTAGTGGCTACTCTTCCCAAATAAAAAGGGAGAGGTAGGAAATTCAAATGTCTATCTTCTCAGGAGGATTGGAGAGGAGATGCTTAGCTTTAAGTGTGGGTTTTGGCTCTATGCCCTGTAAAGAGATAATGCACAAGTCTAAAATGTGAATTGAAAGATAGAGCATGACAAAAATAAATAAATAAATAAGCTACTCACTTTAAGAGTATAACCTGTGTTAATTGTTTTTAATTACCTTTCACATTTTGAATCATTTGAATCAATCATGCCAAACATATATACCTTAAATGTACTTTTTGAACATTGAACTCAATCCATAACAATTAATGAGAATAATTAATTTGAATGAAATAAAACATTGTAGTTTCAAAGCACCTAAAATTTTCCTAATCATTTACAAGGGTGTAATTTAGGCGAAACAAAAGCATAATGCTCTGTCGTTTCAAAAGTAAAATTTTGCCGAAACAAAAATTTATTGTGATTAGTTTGCAATTTAATAATTTAAGGTTAGGCTGTGCTTTTCAAATTATTAGTCGAAAGTTACTTGGGCATTTTAGTCAAAATGATAGTATAATGAAAAAATATATATTGAGTGGTTTTCTCCTTAAAATGTCCCTAACCATTCCCTATATATTTCTAGATATGCATAAATTAATGCAAAATAATTAAGTGGCCTTTGTGCATGCAGTTCAGCTAGGTAGATGTGAGTTCAGGATTCTTGTATCGTGTAAGGGCTCTTCACTTGCATGCTTAGGTGAATTACAAGGTTCATAAGTAGATAGTTCAATACTTGTTTTTTTCTACACCATATGAGGTGCAAAAAAGGATGGAGAGGTTGCCGTAGTGTTCTCGGTCTAATAAGTGTCTTAGTTATTGTATTATAGATTAAAGATGGATGAGAATCGTACCATGAGCAAATTGATTGTATGGTTGCATCATTGCATTAAGAAGTCATTGGATTATGTACTTCTATAGCTTTGTTTATTCCTTTACTTGGCTTTTGTTATCCTTTTATTTTTCAAATTGTTAAAATGGATGTTCCACCCATCGCCACGTAAGGGGTCTCAGATACATAGACATTACATACCATGACTTGCTTGACCTGGAGACTGACTCGAACTATGTCCGATACAAGGCGGTGGCATGGATGCACAATGGACATCCAGAACTAATTCCATGGAGGCTTGTTGTGTGGTTCCTGAAGCACGAAGGTAGCCTATTTTAACCTCTTAGGTTTGGACCGGATGGACCTAGCATAGGGGTGGCACCTGCAGATGGACGAAGCAAAATGAGCTTTTGGTGTTTCATGGGGTTGGATGCTGGGTACTGGAGTAGGCTTGCTTTTGAACCTTCCCAGATATCATATTGCATGTTTTTGGGAACCTAGAGTATGATGTAAAATATCTACCGATGCAATTAGTGGTAGTATAATCTCGAATGTTTTTCCTTGAAGTAATGAAAGAAAGAAGTTGCCGCAGATATCTTTGTTATCTTGATTTCTCATTGGTATTTTACTTGAATAAGAAAGTTTAGGCGCTCGCGTTTCTCGACTTAATTTATTAGACATGGATTTTGTCGGAAAAGTTTAACCAGCACTTTGTCTTGTATGTGCAATTCGTCCCTATGATTTTAGGTAAGATTTATCTAAAATAGTAGCCACTTATATTAGTCTTTAATAGAGCCGTTAGAAATTGTTTTTTTCCCTTGCGATTAGTATGTGACATTACAGGGGTGTCACAGAATAGAGACTAACCGGATAACTTCATTCGACAGCAAATGCCGAAGAGATCTAAAGCAAATAGCGATCCGGCAGCGAGAAATGGTTCATCGAAAATTTCATGAAAACAAGTTCTTCATGACCATAAATGAAGCATACAAGGTTTTCTCTTCCAACTGTTTTTAACATACCACAATCATCCCCTTCAGGAAATCATTTATTCGGCCGAGTAGCTTCCTCACGACCCCACCATAATGAAGAGATCAGTTTGAAACAGACCTTCCATCTGGTTTGCACAGTCCGATCGCTCCAACAGGCCCTCAACGAATTCCTCACCGTTTGACATAATATCCTTGGTGTTTGGAGGAATAGTCAGTAGAAGAAACAACTTACCTCTTCAATATGCAATAAAGAAATTATCCCAAGAACGTATGTTGAATCCTAAATGAATGATGGACGATACGACTTCACGTTGGTCCGAATACAATCATGATGAAAGTATTCACATTCCACAACATTAATGCCTATTGTTTCTCAAAGTAGATAATGGAACCGTTAAGTGTTTTTTTCTTTTGATTGAAAGGATTCTGTTTTTCTCAATTGCATTCGTTAACGGTTATTTTTCGGAAGTTATCCTGTTATATTTATCTTGAAAAATAACCGCCCATACCCCTTCAAAGGGTATCTCTCTAAAATACACTCTATCATAAGCAATAGGTGTCTCTTGGACATACTCCATCATAGACGTACCAAAATATAACACTTGGAACCATATATTCCATCTCCGGGTTAAACATCTGCACTCAAAATCACCACCACTTCACCAACATTGGGTAACTAGATATTCACCGTTCTAGATCATTCAGCTTGAAAAGCTATCTACTCAGCTAGTAGCAAGCCACTTGAGTTGGAACGATTGTTTGCAACATGCATCATGGCGCGCACTGGTGGAGTTAGTTAATTCATTGACCGCTCCACAGGAGCTACACCAACTAAGGGTCTAGATAAACTCAGAACTGAGGAATTGGTGTGGGATAGGGAATAAACTCACCATCATGTGACTTTTGCTGTAATTGCGATACATAGAAGTGTGGTAATAACACGTGATTTATTTTCTGTCAGCTTACCTAAAAGTTGTAATCAAATCTAATGGTGTACAACTGAAGGAGCTCATAGACAAAGGGTAAGTTTCGCTTTCTTAAACATTAAGTTCAATGAAACTCCCATAGAACCCACATGGTCCTTGTTTCTTTCATTATTAAGAGACTATTAATCATGCCGTTGATTTACGTGCTTTTATTCATACAGATCTTGCAGCTTCTAGAGAAAGAATCCATTGAGTGGACCGAAGAGGGAACTGCAGGAATCATTTCGATGGCATTTGACGAAAGTGAGAAAACCTGAGCTTTTACAAGAAGAAATGTCGGAATACATTTCCCTTCCTTTCCAAGAAGTTATCTGCGATGAGAATTTTAGTCATTCTTTGCTCACCTATAGCCGATCTATATATGCAATGAAAACACACATACGAAAAATGAAAAAAGAAATTTTATTGATTTGTAAACACACAGATCCACAGAGAAAATAAGATAAAAGAAAAATATATGAGTCTATATATGCAAATTTACACAAGATGAAACACCTACCTGGATGGAGCGGGTGGCGACACTAGAGAGTCATAGTGGTGCACACAGCCAAGCCCTCCAAGCAGATGGTGTAGTGGTAGTGGTTCTTATGATTCAGAGTGTCGTTCGATGCGGTGGCCATTTTCTTCGGAAGCAGTTTCTTCCTCACCTCCTCCTTAACAAACACAAAAGAAGAGAATAAGACACACAAAACCATTGCTAGGGTTTTGATCTAGAGAGTGTCATCCAATCCAGTGGCCATTTCCTCTTGAAGCATTTTCTTCTTCACCTCCTTTTTGACAAACACAAAAGATGAGAATAAGTCACACACAACCTTTGTTAGGGTTTTGATCTAGAGTGAAAGAAATGAGAATGAAATAGGGGAATATATATAAATAGAGGGGGGTCACAATAATGGTAATGAGAAAATCAGGCAACTCCATACAAGGCATGTATAATATGGGTTGGCACATGGGAGGTATGGGTGGGAAGGGCATTCAATGCTAAAAAAGAGACTGACCAAATCCAATATGGGTGGTGCATTTTTCCGTTGTTTTGTTGTAGACTTTGGGGGTGGGCTCACAATTTTGAGGATGACACTAGTGACAATTGATGAAAAAAAATCACTCATTTAACCTAAGGTTTATATATTAAACTAAATTTGGACATCATATGGGATAAGACACAAAAAATTTTAATGATTTGAATTTAGTTTAACTCATATAATATTCTCATCTAATGATTTCTTTGATTGAATTGATAATAACAAAGCTTGTTTCCTACTTGATGTGCACTAATTCAGCATTAGAAATTAGCGCTATTGAACCAAATGGCTGAAAGGGATTTTTTTTTTTAGCCAATTACATCAACAATTTGACTGATAGAATCATAGAGTGAACCACAAGAAGGTAAAATTAACTTGTGTTTTATGGTGGAAATAGCTATATGATTGACGACATTCACTAAAATGAATCTCAATGGTATTTGGATATATCTTGAGATTAAATCATTTTCCAAACAAAGCATGGGTTTGAATATAGAGGATCATAGCTGGCTATTTTCCATTATTAGGATACATTAACTAAGCTACTCACTTTAGAGAGTAAAACCTAAGTTAATTGTTTTTAAGTGCTTTCCACATTTTCAACCATTTGAATCAATCATGTCAAACAAATATACCCTAAATATATTTTTTGAATGTTAAACTCAATCCATAACAATTAATGTGAATAATTAATTTGGATGAAATATAACATCAGTTAGTAGTCAATTGAGCAAGGGCAATATCTATGGGGACTTTTAGGAGTTGATATTTTGGTGGTTTGAAGTTACATCTGTCAGGTGGAAGGACAGTTGTGTTATTGCTGTTTCTTCGAGGATTTGGGGTGTAACAATGCATCTAGTTCTCTAATCTCTATCACGTCCACCAAGAAATAACTTGATAAATGTAAATTTTCATTAATATCTCGCTAATGTAGAAAGATGGATTTCCTACTTATTTTGTCAGTGTTTTTGGTTTTCTCCTTAAAATGTCCCTAACCATTCACTAGATATGTCTAGATACGAACAATTAATGCAACATGATTAAGATTTATCATCCACCAATGCAAAAGACTTCCGTCATCTTTTTGTTTTTTCTTTTCCTTTCAGGACTTTACTTTTTGTATAGTTTGCTTGTGTCGATAATTTAAAAATTAAAATAAGAACATATTGTTTCATTTAGTATATGTATGTATGTATATATAATGCTATATATTTAATTTGCACATGTGCGAGTTAGAAACTAGCTATGTGACTATGTACTCTATGCACATACATATTGGTGAACATTTTCCTATTTCACCAGTCACATGCTCTAATTTTACTTCAACAGGTATGTGTGGTTTGAGGTTGTTCTCCCTTCAATTGGAGTCTGTATAAATAAGAGTGCAAGTCACTTTACTTTTCTTTTATGAGATTGCACGTATATGTGGATACCTATTATTACTGTTACATCGGAATTTGTGAAAGATAATGGGAGGATTTTTTCGCGAATGACTCCTATAAATAGCTTCAACTACCAAAGTTTTTTTTAACTTCTTGGATAATTTTGTTTTGAGTTTTTTTTTTTTGAGTTATTGAGTTGCTCGAATTTGCTTTAGCGTTTTAAATGTGCTTACGAAGATGCATCATCAATCTCCCCCCCCCCCCTCTCCCCCAAAGAAGATGTTGAGTTGAACTCCAAAATTTTAGTCGAAAATTGTTAACGTAAATACCGACCATTAATGGCTAGGAAATCCAAATTAGCGATTTCTAATTAAAATTGGGTGAATAACTAAATGGACAAATTATTAAAAGGTTTAGAACTAATTAATTACATTAGGCACATCATAGGCAATACCCCTAAACTTAAGTCTTTTCCCCTCTAGACAGAAGCAGCTAAGTTGCAACAAGCATCAATTACCAATTTTCTTAATTTTTTTTGACAAACTTGAGCTATGTTGCTCCTAGTACTTGCTTAAGCATTTTAAATGTGCTTGTACCTTAAATTTCTAATGATTTTGTGAGTTGAATTAATTGATATGGCCTAGGGTTGATTTCTCCAAAACATAAGTGTTGATTAAACGGACTAAGCGATCCGCTTCTTCCTAACTTATCACCCAAATTGTAAATTTAATATATAAAACTTGCAAACTAATCACCAGGTTTGTAAATATCTCATGACGTTATCGCTTGACTCTACTAATAATTTACCATGGCTTCCATTTTGGCATAAAGATTTATTCGAGCAATACTTTATACAGAAAGAAACCTTTCAGCAAAAATACTAATTCCATGTTTTATAATAAAAGTAAATACATGAGAAACTATGATAATTCTCATTTGACATTGATTTAGAGGTATCATATAGATCGGGTTGCATAGATAAATGGGTCGGCACAGCTTTCAACAGTGCCCAAGCATGATGGACCCAAGGCCGACCATTTATACCCGACCTAGTTGCCCAACCTAACTTTGCCATCAAACAAAAATCATGTCCTCATTTTCTAATATGCAAAAGTTCATCGATTGCATGTGGAGAGAGAAAAAGAGAGAATGGACTTTCACGGCATATTTGTCTTTCTTATTCTCACAACCAATAATTTCGCCGTGCCATAGGACGTTCTTCGGTCTGAAACTCTTCCTTGTATGTGCTCCCTATGTAGTCGATCGCAAACCCCCTCTCCCTCTCTCAATTGTTGAAGTGCTATCCAAGAACGCTGTGCAAATCTCTATTCATGTTGGTGTATGAGGATCTAATCTCAATTATCCAAAAAGTCTTAAACTTGTTGCAATTGTACCAATTCAATTATACATTTTTTTGCTAGTTCAGTCTTAAATATTTTGCAATTGTGCTAATTCAATCCACATTAGCGCCGGTTGGCCAAAATTAACATAATAAACTGAATTTACACAATTGAAAAAAGTTTAACACTACATTTGCAAAAAAAAAAAGAAGATTTAGGATAAGTTTACAATTTATTTGGTGATTTTCCCCATCCTTGGTATCAATTAGTTAATTAGACTTGCCATGATAATAGCTTGACGAGATTAAGTTGCATGAATTTTATTTCGAATTTGCAATGATCGATGACTTTAAAGATGCGCATGGTAACGGTTCTATACCAAGAAATAATTTCTATTCATAAATGATTCTGTTTTATTCTATTCTCAGGAACAATTTTTAAACATTTGAAAATGTTTAGTAATACTCTAAAATTTTTATTCTCGGGATAGAAATGGTTTTGATAAGACTCTTAAAATTTCTAGTCCAAGCCATTTTATTTTAATTTTTTAATGATTTTATTACTTTGTTCTTTTTTCTTTTCATTTTTCCATTCCTTTTTTCCTTTTTAGCTTGTCCTCCTTTCTGATCGCCAACAAGCCGACGACTGGCTAGACTTGAGTTGACGATGATCGGCAACCTTGCTGGAGTGTCACCGGCCCCTAGCAACGTTGACCCATAGCGAGGCTCATTGGCTCGAGCCTCGCCATGAGCTAGGTGAGGCCAAGGCGAGGCTCGGCCTCACCTAGCTTTGGTGAGGTTGAGCCTCGTCCAACCACCGACAAGGCTCAGCCTCACCGGGCCAAGTCAACCTCGCCCAAATCTAGCAAAGCCGACCTCGCCCACCTAAGGTGAGGTCGAGCCTTGCCCAACCATAGCGAGCTTGGGCCGACAAGCCTCACCGTGGCTCAACAATGCTCCGACAAAGTCACTAGCCAAGAGGAAGAAGAAGAAAAAGAAAAGAGAAGAGAAGAAAGGAGAGAAAATAAAATTTGGACTTGATTTTTGGAATTGTTCTTGGAAACAAGAGTTAACTCTTTTTTTTAATTCTTGATTTTATTCCAAATATATTCCTGGAAACAAATTTATTCCCAGAAATAAAAATTTTATCAAATGGATTTCTATGCCAAATTTATTCTCGAAAATTAAAGAACGAAATTAAACGCTATTGAACAGTTACTATATGCACCCAAAGTCACATGGCTAGTGTCACCTTACTACAGACCCTCATGCAATGATTTTACCTCACTTGACCATTTACCAAAGAGTTTCAAACCATGCAATTGATATTATTAATCTTTAAAATATAAGAGCTTGATTTCATAAATAGCGAATCAAGGCAATCTTGATATGTCTAGCTAGGGCAATGGCGCTATTGAATTTATGCTTGCACAAGTATATCAATTATGTCAGCTCAATCAGAATAAAGATCGTCTTTTAGACGAATTAACATTTTCAATTTTCTCCCTCAAGATAGAGTACAATATATCCCCTCACTCAGAAACTTCACTTGAAATCTCTCTCCTCAAGTATAGCGCTAATGTCATGATATCTCTATTATAGAAGATGAAAGGTAATTAAAGATATGACAGTAGAGCATCATGGATTTTGGTGTATAGCCGAGCGGCATTATGGAAATAAATAAGAAGAGTTCCCCGGGATGTATTACAGACCATAAATGAAGTATACAAGGTTTTCGCTTCCAACTTTTTGACACACCACGATCATCCAATTCAGGAAATCATTTATTCACCCAGGCAGCTTCTTCACGACCCCACCATACTGACACGTTCAGTCCGGAATATTGTTTCCTCTGTCTGATCACTCCGACAGGACCTCAATGGATTCCTCGTCATCTGACATAATATTCTCGGGACCATCTATTCCATCTGCTGGCTGCACATCGACACTTAAAGCCAACACCACTTCACCAACATCAGACAACTCGATGTTGACCATTCCAGATCCTTCGGCTTGAAAACCCGTCTGCTTAGGCTGTAGCAGGCCAGTTGAGCTAGAACGATTCTTTGCAGCATACATCATGGCGCGCACTGCTGGAGATGGTAAATACAATGAATGCTTCACAGGAGCTGTGCCCCAGCTAAGCGTCCAGATAAGCTCCCAGCACTGGCTCTCCAAGACAAAGTGTAACCAATAACAGAATTAGATCATCACCATTGAGTTGTGAGTTGATAATATTTTTTACCAACAAAATCATGCTGACAAAAAGATATAGGGACAGAGGGAAGCAATGCAAGAGAGCTACTTAAGTATAGCATCTGTTCTTCACCATAAATATGTCGGTATTTACCAAGAAACAGTGGAGCACTGACAGGATAAAGAGAAGATGGTGGCACAAAATAAAAGAAATGATCAACCATTACCAATCAATAATGAGGAGGATGTTTTTGGGCACGTGGAGGAGCCTCTTATATGATAGGTGTTTACCCGTTATTGAGAATGGGCTGACCCAAATATGCGCCTGGTGCTTCAAGTTCAACAGGTAAAATGTTGGTCATCCCTTAAGGAAGTGGACCGCGGGGTTCATTGGGGCCAACACCACCCTGAAATGAACATCCATAATTTGGCCTATTGTTGATGCCAAGATGAAGATGAGTGATCCTTGTCACATGAGACGACGCTGAGGCCCAACCAGAACCATTAACTAAACCCATCATCATAAGGGAAAACAACCTCAAACTGTACAAGAGCTAAATTGCAAAAGATACTAAAGATTAAGGTTTGATATTTCTTTGTCTCGTATTTGTTTTTTAGTGGATTTGGAAAGAGTGGAAGAAGAGGGTCATTGAAGAAGAGGAGCCCTCTTTTAATGCAATTATTGAAATTGGCCAAGAATCCTACCTATTTGGTATAATGGAAGCTTCCTTTTGGATGTATACGCTTTGATCAACATTGTAAATGCAATGTCTGGTGATTGAAGCTAAGCTCTTTTTCGGTTCTCGAGCTCTTTCTACTTATGGTTGGCACCTCCTTCATGCCTTGGTAGTTGATCATCTTTTACCTATAAAAAATTGTCTGATATTGCAATTTGAGCAACATTGGCAAAACAATGATCTTTCACCTGAGGGAAGAAAAAATTGTTTTGCACCTCCGTCCACACTGCCCTTGGACATGGTAGATTCAGACAACTTCTTAAGCTTCCCTATAGATGGTAGGTCATGGAAAGAAGTTCAAACTTCACAGAGTACCTTGCTATGAGAATGGATCCATCTGTGTTTCCTCGTATTTAGGTCAATTTGGAAGGGAAGGAATAGAAAGATTGCTGAGGGAGTAGTCCTATGGCATAAAGATTTTCATGAACACAAAAGCTTTGATAAAGATAATAAATTCTTTGAATTCAATACCAGATGCCTGTTGGCATTATACCCTTCCTTCTCCTTTCATGGCCTATCCGGAAGACAATTTAGTACTTCTCGGTCGTGAATATTTACTGTTCCATGGATATCTTCACTTTGGAACAAAACGATTAGAATTAAGCTTGGTCAACTAGAATGTGTATTATCCATATAGGGATTCTTTATCTCACTTATCGACAAAGGATATTGATCAAGTCATCGACGTAAAAGTTGCCAAAGAAAGATATCCACCAGTGAAAGCTTCTCCTAGTGTTCTCAATGTGTAGAGCGATTTAACAAGACCTGCAGTAACAAAATTCGACTAATCAAGTCCTTCAACCTGCTAGATTCCCAAAGAATCTTTCTCCGTCCTTTTCTTAAATCCAGCTTGTTCCTCAGAAGGCTTCTTTGATCTTGTTCCCAAATCCAGGCCCATTCCACATGTTCCATAAAAGATCTCATCCACCATCAATTGTCCTCCCTTATCAAAGGTTCTCTTTCTACTGACCTCTCTCAATGATCCAGACCAGAACAAAGAAAGCCAAAATGACATTAAGCGGACACGCTGAACGCTTAAAAGTTAAGGGTTTGAAGGAAAGGAACAACCATTTCATGTTTTGCCTTTTCACTTGTCATTGTTCTCTACCTTTCTTTTTTTTCACTTATGTATCAACAAGGTGCTCAAAATTGCCCTTGCACTTGCCACAACTTACAGTCGTTCAGTTAAGCCCCATAACTTCTTAAGCCCCATAACTTCTAATTTAGTTTAATAGGGCTCTTCTTTGATGTGAACAAGTAATCTCTCTCACATACATGTGGCCTTTCATCATGGATTCCAACAACATACTAAGAAGACAGAGAGCAAAACAGATAGGAGGAGCAAAGAGCTCGACAGAGCTGAAAATTGCATGAAAAAGCGTTGGAGAGCGCATTGAATAGAGTAGGACCAAAGAGATTTTCAAGTCTAACTGATTAGCAGTCCACTCCAAAAGTATACAGTTCCCCAGCCCCAGTCTTCCACAGGTAAAAACAGATCAACTCAAGCATAATATGAGAAAAACGGGACAGAGCTCATGAAACTAGGAAAATGTGATTTCTTTCGACCACAAAGTCTTAAGAATTCTAAAGTCTCAAGTGCAGAGACCAGAGTCATAGCGATAACTCAATCCACATCACACCATATGCGAAATAGGGCCACATATTGCCCTTATCACATCAGTTTCCCCTGTAACTTATCAAACTGATCTAGCAAAGCCGAGATCAAAATCAAAATCTAAAAGGAAAGAAGCTGAGAGTCTATAGTCACGGCAGATTCTAGCATTACGGCAAATTCAAATTTACAGGATCCTATCAGACCCATAACTGAAGCGCAAAACAACTCGAGGCAGATAAGGATGACTATTCATTACCATTCGGACGGGGTGCTCCTGCACAACTTCCTGGGCAACGCGGGCACCTGCTCTGCTGCTCAGAGGAGCTCTGATTGGGAAGGTCCTCCAGACCCCTTCCTCCACTGTCCGGCACACGGGACACCACATCTCGTTCGCGGCATTGAAAGTAGAACCCAGGCGATCTGACATAGAAACAATCGCCAAAAGCAAAAACGATTCATCACCAAGAAATAAAACCGAGAGGGCTCAACTTGAACGAGTACACCACGGTACAAACTCAAGAGAAACCACCATCAGGGACGACAAATGCGAGGCAACAAAGCATGATACATTCACGAATCGAGACGTTCCAAGAAAGCAATCGAAGACCCCTAATCAGATTATGTATCATCATCCATCATTTACCATCATCAGGACTAATGAAAACCTACAAAATTTGACAGGAATTACCCGGAACGCATTCACCCTCTCAACTCTCTCTCTCTCTCTCTCTCTCTCTCATGCTGAGCTGAACTCCGTCCCCTCCATCCGATCAACTTCTTCTCTACCGTTTCAGCTTCTGCGCGAGGATCGTCGAATAGGGACATTTTTATAGGCGTGAAATGAAACTGTGGGCCCGCGTGGGCCCATCAGGCCCGAAGTACGTTTTGAGCGAGAGGGTGTGGAAAATGGCATCCCCGCTATATATGTCTGTGCGTGACAAATTGTATGATGGGAAATCGTGTTTGTGATGACATTACGTCAAAAGAGGAAACTTCATTTAATTACATCAGATTCAATTAATGATTGATAACCATGATAACCATAATGCTCCTACTAATATTTAGTATAGCTTAGAATTACATAACATAAGCTGTCATTACTAAGATCACCGTGTCTATAACTTTCTCTCGATGCATTTTTGGAATATTGGAAAAACATGAACAATCAAGGGAGACATACTTATGTAACCCCTTTTCCTTAAAAAAATAATGGAACATCTCAGTTAAGCGAAAAGGGAAGTTAAAGAACAATATTGATTATGGCCGATGTCTTCTGAACCTAGATGCAGTTGCAATTGGTTAAATAGCTCGATCAGATCAAGTTGCATGAATAAAACCTTGCATTTGTAGTGATTGATGAATCCAAGTCACATGCTTGGTATCATCTTTCATTAATGTAGATCTTTTACTTTTGGACAACTATAGATAATGATGTGATGCAAATAAGATAAAACAGTTAATAGGTTAATCTAACCAATAATGTAGTCATCAACATTGCAAAGAACAAGATTCATGCAATATTTGACGTCACTTGGCCATTCACTACAAAGTTTCCAACCACGCCATTGATATTGGTCTTTAAATCCCAAATACCTTATGAGCTCAAGATCATCAATATCGAGTCATGGCAATCTTGATATAACTGTCTAGCCAATGACGCTATTCAATTTGGGTTAGCACTAATATATCGATTATGTCACCTTATCGCTAATTAGTATTAAAATCATCTAAAGATGAATAGACAGGTTCAATTTCCTACTTTAAAATAGAATGCAACATATGTTCTTACTTAACAAGAAACTTCACTTGAGATCTCTCTCTTCACATTTAGTGTTAATATTGTAATCTCTCTCCATTGCAAAAGTTTAGAGGTAATCAAAGATATGTGATTCAATAATTCAATGTGAAAAATAACAACCCAAGTGTATAAAAAACACTGCACAAAATGTAATGAGCAATATATTTTAGCATGTAAGAATCACAATGATAATAACCAAAAACTAGATAGAAAGATGCAAAGATATAATCAAAGCGATCCAATTGATAAGATATTTGGTCTAGTTGAAGTTCTTAATGGCCGCTGCACCTAACACCGTTGTCTGCCATCATTGACCATATGACTTTTTGATTTTACCTTTACTAAGGTAATCTATAATAGTCAAGTACTAGGTATTTAATAAAAAAAAGTACACAGATCATATAGTTTACATGATATGTTTTGTTCAGTATGTAAGTATTAGTGCCAATTTATAATATGGGTTATAAGTGTATGGGCAATTAGGTTTGAAACGAGCTTAGCATAAAACCCCAATCAAAAAGGATTTATCTCGTTCATAAATTTCTACTACAACTATATGCACCCTATATAAAAATCATAGTCAACGGTTTTTATTTTTGAAAACTTGATGTTAAGATTCCATACATTGATCATCGAGAAAAACATGATCAGTTTTAATTTATGACAAATCCCCGACATAAAAAAGCAACATGGTGTATTCACGATAAAGGAAACCTTTTTCCAGAAAATATATTTTTTTGAAGAAAATCGTTTTACCATTTTCAAGTTAGGAAATTTATTTTTATAACTTCAAGATGCACATTTTCTTTGGCAATAAATTATTTTTCATTTCAGCAAATTAAATGCATGAAAAATCCAAAAAGCTTATTCTTAGGAAATTCTTTCACTCAAAAAACACATCCTAAGCTTATAATAAATATGTGCTCTGTTCATTAAAATCACCTATCTCTTTTTATTTTGAACACATCGTCACCCTTTGTCTATTCGGTTGAAATTTAACCTTCTATTTTTTGCTTTTCTTTTTTTCATTGGAAAAAAGGAACCTTGAAATGTTGTTTATAAGAAAAACAATGCAAATTTTGCAAAAATAAGCAGTTTTTCCTTTGAAGATTTATCTAACAACAAGGCTAGCAAAACTGTGGTTCTAGGCAAAGATCTTAGGTCTACGACACATTGGCTTAAGATATAGTAGTCCTAAATCTAAATGGCTAGATATTAGCATCTTTGATTTCCCATCAAATAATCCCTCATGTATCCCAACGAAAAGTAAATAATAATTTCAACATAGACCATCCACAACACCGAACACCCTTAGCAAAAAATGTATGAAAACGTAAGTTTGCGTGTATTTCACATAAATCTATACGTTTTTCAGTTAAGAAGGTGAATTTTTGCGCACGAACCTGCACATTTTCGTGCATGTGTTGGTATGATAATAGCAAAAAGACGGGACACATAGTTTAAAGTATGAACAACTTGACGAATCTCTCTCTCACAACAACAACAATGTCAATTGAAGAAGCACGCAATGAAAACATATAGACACATAGAGAAAAGAAGAAAAATGAAAAACCATAAGTCCATATATGCAGATTTGCACAAGACGAAACACCTACCTAGATGGAAGGTGTGGCAGCAGCATAGGGTCACGATGGTGCACAAGGCCAGGCCCTCCAAGCAGATAGTGCAGTGGTTCTGGTGCAAACTGTTGTTTGATGAAGTGGCCATTTTCTTCAAAAGCAATTTCTTCTTCACCTCTTTCTTCACTAACACAAAAGATGAGAATAAGCATGCACGCATTCACACAACCTCTGCTAAGATTTTGATCAAGGGCAAAAGAGGTGAAATGAAGAAGGGAAAGATATGTGAATCAAAAGGATCACAATGATGGTAACAAGAGAATTAGGCAACTCCCTCCACACAAGGCATGCATAATTTAGATTGGCATGTGAAAGTCAGGGGTGGAAGTGCATTAAATGCGAAAAAAGAGATGGACCAAATCCGATAACGATGGTGCATTTTATCTTCTTCTTTTTTTGTTGCAGATTTTAGTGATAGGTCTACAATTCAGAGGGTGACACTATTGTACAAGCGATCAAAAAAATTACTCATTTAACCTTTGATTCATATTAAACTAAATTTGAAATTGACATATTGAAATGGATATCGTGGGGGAGTTGTCCTTATTGTGGGGAACTCTATTTGTTGGTTTTATAATGAAAGTGACTGTAACAGTTAGATGCTCATCTCTTTATTTAATAAAGTGTATGATAGTGTGGGGACCTCCATGTGCAATTACAATTGTCTATTGTCTCTTGTCGATGTGGTCCCAAAAAGTTAATTGTTTTCTTTTTTCCTTGCTTACAGAAATGACTTGTAATAAGGATTGCGTTGCTGTCATTGTTTACTACGGAGGGGATTTTGTCATTGGGGAGGACGAGTGGGAGTATGAGGGGGGAAATGAGGGCACTATTTTTGTCGAAGTACAGAAGACATCTTATATTGGGTTTGTTAGGGATATAGTGACATATTTGCCTTACAAAATACAAAAGCTGATGTATTGTGATCCGGGAAAGGGTTTGAGAGATAGTTTGAGAAGCTTAGAAAATGATAATGGATTTAGAGATGTTTTGTACCATTATTTTCATAGTGAAGAAGTGAAAGTATACGTTGAGTACAATAGTGAGTTTGAGGATGAAAATGATGATGGAGAGAGCACCCAAGTAGAAGAAAGGGGAGATGGTAGGGATGAAGGATGGTAAGATAGATAGAAAAATAGTGATATCACAATCACTGGATTAGATTGGGAAGTAGCTCAATTCAGTGATGATGACGATGAAGGATTGGTCGTTGAAAATTTCTTAAGTGATGAGGACGACGAAGAGCTTGTACAGTCAAGAAGAAAGCAAATGGACTTTTTGGCTCATAAATTTGCAGCTTTGCAAGTAGCTGACAAAGTTTCAAACAGGGCTGAAGGCCCTGTAGATGCTAGTGTTGCTAGTCAAGAGACTGATTATGAATAAAGCATTGAAAATGCTACTTCCAAAGACAAGCTTGAAGAAGATGAACAACCTGTGCGTATAAGGAAAAGTAAGTTTCCTTCTTATGATCCGTCTGTCATTTCTCATTCTTTGTCAGTAAGAATGAAATTCCAATATGCCAACAATTTAGGGAACCTATACTGAAGCACTGCATTGATGAACAAAGGAATATTGACTTCATTAGAAACACTAAGGCCTTTGTAAGAGCTAGGTGTTCACAGCAAAATTGTCCATGGAAGATCTACAGCACGTTTGTTAGGAAGAGTGGATCCTTCCAGATTAGGTCTTTCCAAGAGAAACATACTTGTTCCATTAATTTTCAAAACAAAAGGTAACAAGTGCATAGTTGTCGAAGCAATTCTTTGATCTGATGAAGTTGATGCCCAAGATGAAGAGTGCACAGTTCAAACAGTTGGTGAAGGAGCGTGTGGGCATTAATGTTTCAAAGAATCAGTGCAAAAGAACGAAGCAAAAGGTGATGAGGGTACTCATTGGTCAGTATGGTGAGGAATATGAGCAAGTGTGGGATTATGCTTGAGAGTGTAGGGTGCAAAACCCTTTGAGTAGAGTGTTCGTCGAGGTCATGGAGAGGCCACTTCCTGATATTGGAACTAAGTTCGATAAATTCTATGTGTGCTTTGATGCGTGCAAATAGGGATTTTTAGCCGGGTGTAGACGGATGATAAGATTGGATGGTTGTTTCTTAAAGGGTTTGTGCAAGGGAGAATTGATGGCTGCAATTGGAAGAGATGCGAACAACCAAATGTTTCCATTGGTTTGGGTTGTTGTGAAGATAAAGAACAAGGACAATTGGTCCTAGTTCCTAAAAAATCTCATGGCTGACTTGGATATAACAAATAGGGAAGGATGGGCATTTATAAGCGACTAACAAAAGGTAATGTCATACCAATTTGTTTGTTTTTTGATATTAACAACATGTTATTTTCTTACATTTCTTGTTTCAAATTATTGTAGGGATTGGTTCCGGCATTAGCTGAGTTAATGCCCTATGCTGAACATCGAATGTGTGCACGGCACATATATGCAAATTGGGCCAAGACCTATAAAGAAGATAAGCTATAATTGCAATTTTGGCAGCTAGCAAAGAGCACAAACATGGTTGGCTTTAGGATGGCTAAAGAAGGATTGGTTTAGTTTACCAAGGAAGGCTCTGATGCACTATTCAAGACAGAACCGAAGCATTGGTGCAAGGCCTTCTTCAGCAAGCAATTCAAGTACGATCATGTCGACAACAATATATGTGAAGCATTCAATGGAAGAATAATTGATGCGAGATGCAAACCAATCATCTCAATGCTTGAAGATATACGAGTATTGGTCATAACTTGGCTATAGAAACAAAGAGATGAGACTGCGAAGTGAACCAAGCAATATGGTCCTAGGATTACCAAGAAATTAGATGAGAATTTGGTTGCAAGTAGATATTGTCATCCCATCTGGAATGGTAATGAAGGATATGAGATAATGAAGGGTTCCGATAAGTATGTTGTCCATCTAGATATGAGACAATGTCCATGTTGAGCATGGCAACTAAGTGTAATTCCTTGTGTATATGCCATATGTGCCATCCAATTGAAAGGCCATAACGTAGACGATTATATTGATTATTGGTACAAGAAAATGAAATATCTTGCTTCATACCAATTCATGATGCAGCCAATCAGAAGTAGCAAGTTTTGGAAGCCAACAAATCGTGAAGCACCTCAACCTTTGCCGCTAAAGAAGCAAATGGGAAGGCCAAAACGAAAACGAAGAATGTCGGAGGGGGAGGTCTCGGGTCAGCAAAGAATGCGTAGGATAGGTGGGAAGATAACATACTCTTATTGCCATGTAGCAAGGCACAATATTAAAGGTTGTCAATTGTAAAAACAACAAGAACAATCAGGTAAGAGGCTAGTGGAAGGGCTTAGTGAAGGGACAGGTAGAGCAACAACTGAAGGCCAATCAGAAGGGCAAAGTGAGTCAACTGTTTATCAGTCGACGACAAGAAACCCCGTAAGTTATGATATTTTTGTTTATGTTGTTTTTTGGTTTATTACATATTTGTACATAGCATAATTAGTAGGCTTTTTTTAATGTGTTTGTCAAGTGACGAATAGGACACTTGAAGGATTGGCTAAAACCCCATCTGTACCCGAAGGATTGGCTGAAACTGCACAAGGGCCAATTCAATCAACCATTCCTCAGCTGAGGAAAAAATACCCAGTAAATTCAATAACTTCTTTAGTTTTCCTTTACGTTATTATATGGGCAGATGTTATATTCATAATGTCTTTATTAGATTCAAAGAAGGCAAGCTCCAACTCGATTGCCAATGGAAAAGCCAACAGAAGGGCCAACAACAGAAAGGCCAATAAAAGGGCTACCACATGGGTTAGGTGAAGGTGTCGGTGAAGTCGAAGGACTAGATACAAGAAGGAAAATTAGAAGAATGGCAGTTAAAGCGTTAGCTACCAAAAGGCCAGCTGAAAGGCTAGCTACAAGAAGGCCACCCAGAAGACGCCTAGCTGAAAAATTGGTCGAAGAAGCCTCTGTTGCACCTGAAGGGCCAAATGTAACTAAAGCTGAATGGCCATTAGAAGAGCCACATGAAGGGCCAATTAAAGGGCAAAAAGAAGGGCCCAAGAAATCACGGGCCAAAAGAAGGGATAATAAATCACAAGATGCTGAACGTAATGCTCCAATTCAAACAAGAGGGGCTCTTGGGAAGAAGCTAAGACAATATGGTTATGGCCTTTATATAGATGATCGTACTGGAACAGTCATTCTTAATGTAAGTTTTACTGCCTACATTTAATAAATTGTGCGAACTTTTGCTTATAATTTACTTGTGTTGTTTTAGCCTGGGAGAAATTCGAAGGTTCTTATTTCTCAAGGCCCTACTCAAGAGTCAACGGCCGCGCCAAAAAAGAAAATGACATCGGCTGCACCAAAAAAGAAGACAACATTAACTGAACCAAAAAAGAAGACGGTATCGATTGTGCCAACAAGAAAGACCAACAACTCAGCACCAGCTTCATCTGAATCAGTTCATCCTGAGACAATTGCAACTCCATCTGAATTAGTGTATGAAGAGACAGTTAAAGAGGAAGTTGTACGTCCAGTTACAAAGAGTGCAAGGATAATGAATCAAGGTCCATCAAAAGGAGCACGGCTAGGAGGGCCTGTGCATATTGATATTGATTGATAAGAAGGGCTGGTTTTGTTACAACTTGCTATGGATGATTTTTAATTTTTTTGGTTTGTCATTGAGTTGGTGAGACTTGAAATCAATATCAATGAAATAATCTTGCTACTTATCAATTTTTGTTGTTGTGTTTTTGATATTTTTATTTAGATTCTACTTTACTTGCTCTATTGGTGGTTGGTGATTATTGGTGGTGGGTGTATGATGATGGTTAGAGGCCCCTACAACACTTGGTGTAAGTGTGCAGTTTGCACATCTTGCACCAAGTGGTGCTTGGTGCAATCTGGTGCAAAGTACTTGCACCAGCATCTTTTCTAGCAGCAACACACCATAGCCACAATGCAGGCTGATGGTGGTTCATACTGTGATGGTGGCCGGTGGTTCATACTCTAGTCGTATTAGAGCTGGTTGTGTTGAAGGTCCATGCATGTTGGTGGTGGGTTTGTAGTGATGGTTTGGGGGGTTTGTGCAGCACCTGATATAAGTGTGCATTTTGCACATCTTGCATCAGTTCGTGCTAGAGCTGATAACCTGTACTTAAGTACTCCTTTTCTGAAGAAGTTGATACTTAAGTGTTCACTTTTAAGCACCGAGTGGCACTTAAATGATCACTTTCAACAATAACCTGACACTTAAGTGATATTTTCTTTAATTCAACTAGCACTAAAGTGATCACTACATACAACTTATGGCACTTAAGTAATAGCTCATGTATGTCCTATGATACAGTAAGTAGCAAACCAAAAACCAACTCCACTTCAACACACATTAACATTGCGAATAAGCTACCACAACAAGACCCAGTGCACATTCTTGTTGCTTTATATTAAAGAACAAGCAAAAACACGTGTATCATCTCATCATTCCCTTTTCTTGACCTCCTTCAAAGCCGGTCGATAGTGTGGACAACACAAACACAAATAAAATAGTCTACATTTAATCCAAAACGATTACATTTATCAACTTCTTTTCAACTATGGCAGCTGAACAAACTTCTTCTTATCTTCAAGTGCTTTACATTTGATCATTAAGTAGGCTATATAACAAAACAACACTATAATAAACATTTGATAACATTTATGTTCATTTTTCATTCTTGAATCTTCAATCTTCAACAAATAATTAACTGAAGATACTTCAGCTTGTTTTGACACTTCATTATTCAAATAATTAGCCGAAGATGATTCAACTTGCTTTGAGTCAACGTCGTCCAAGTCGTCTACAAACATAGATGGAGGTTGACGATGCCCATCAAGTAGGTCTAATATCACCTCCGTCACTCGGTTAGAGAATTTTGCATCGATCCATTTGAAGTATTTGCACTTCGACATTTCTCTATATCTAGCACATCCATAGAATCTTCTCCTAGGATTCATTCGAGTCCACAATGTTCTTCTTGGACTCGGTAACCCACAATAACAGAGACGTTTGTGCTCGCCTTCTCCTTCGCTTCGGTGAGATGAATTTGAGTTGCTGCTTAAAATTCTGCTCTCCATTTCCAATATTCAGGGCTTAGTAACCCACAACAACAGACGAATTCGCGCTCACCTTCTCCTTCGCTTCGGTGGGATCTGGGGTTAATTGAAATAATTCGAGCGCTTGAGGGATTTTTGGGGCAAATCAAAATTAGGGTTCGAGCTCTTCTTGGGGAATTTGGCTGATTTAGGGATTTAGTCAGCAATAAGAGATGAAAATGAAGAGACGACGCCGTTTTGGCCAATTTATGGCCTTTGCTTTGTCCATCTATGGAAATGGCGTCGTTTTGGGTGAGGGTTAGCTGAGGTGGATCTCTGGCGAGCCACGTTGGACAGAAAATTAATAAAAAATTGCCACGTAAGATTTCCGACTAGGTTTCGACCACTTGGCACTGAAGTGATTCATTTTTTTTTTGAAAAGTGGCACTTAAGTATCCCTTCGTGCCAAGTTATGGTGCTCCCGCTGTACTTATGCCGTGAATACTCATACAACTATGCTACATCATTTATTTTATTACTTTTGTAAATCAGAACCTAGTATATCAAGGACCATTGAAATGAGAAATACAATAATAATATTTGTCGTAACGTCTTTTGCAGTTGGTGACTCTAAATGTCACTTGGGTCAATGTTGGGTAAAGGGGAAAAGGAGGGAGTTGAGGACTTTGCGTGTTGAGCCAACCACGCGCTAAGATGTTCCGGAGGGAGAAGAAGAAGATGTTAAATTCAACTATATATCTATGTCTCTAATTTCTACCACGTCCCTCGTAAAAATAACTTGACATATGCACATTTTCACTATCATCTCGCTCATATTAAAATATGGATTTCGTACTTTTTGAGCCCCTGCCTTGATTTTCTCCTTAAAATGTCATTAACCGCTCACTAGAAGATAAGCATAAACTAATGCAACCTAATTAAAGATTCATCATCCATGAGTTCCCAACTTTTAGTTGTACCTTTCCTTTAACGATTTTACCTTTTATATAGTTTGTTTGTATTCATATCTTTTGGAAAAAAATAGCTAAGATGATATATGAGCTTTAATCAAATATGCAGTATTGTCATCGAAGTTTTAATTTGTTCAATATGATCCTTGATATTGATAAATATTCAATGTAATCGTTTCGTTTGCTCACACGACAAATCAAACGCTATTTAATGACGCTGACTGTTATATACTGATTTGAATTTTAATAACAAGAAGTCAACATAATATCTTTTTATCCATCTACTTCAAAAAGGCACAAAAAAATTAATGCTTTAAAATGTCAATCGTTATTTGATAACGTGAATTGTTATAATATGATTTGAGGTGAATGAATTAATTGAATAATCCACGTATAACTTTTTCTTTGTTGTCCACCATTTGAACATAACGAATTGGAAATCAGAAATTTCATTAACTTGAATTAACGAAAAGATGACATTAAACATTTTCGTATATTCTAAGTACTACATTAAACATTTATTAATAGTTCATAAATCATATTAACCAAATTAAAAATCCAGGAATAACATTACACATTGAATCAAAAGCAATGGACCATTTATACTATTTTCTCGTATAAATGGAGTACATTTTTTCATTTCATATAAAAGTTTTCAACGCCAATGCTAATTTGCACACTTGCGAGTTCCAATACTAACTAGTTACATGTGCATGTGCTTTGTGCGAATATATGTCAAGGAGTGTTCGACTATTTAATCGATCGAAAGGGGGGCTCCTGCACATCTGCCGGGGTCACACGGGCATCCGCTCTGCTACTCTGAGTACCTGTGGTTAGGAAGCTCCTCCAAACTCCTTCCTCCATTGCTCCGCAAACAGGGCAACGCATTGCGTTTCCGGCATTGAAAGCTGAGCCCAAGCAATCTGAAAGAGAAGAAAAGCAAAAACGATTCATCCTCCGAAAATAAAAACATGATGGGCTTAACTTGAACGAGCAAATGGACGAATATAATGATTATGTTAGCTCTGCACTAATACCCTTACATTTATTACAGTTTTATGTGCTCTTCATTAAATATATATATATATATATATATATATATATCTCTTTTTATTTTGATACATCATCACACTTGATTTATTCGGTTGAAATGTTACCTCCTCTTTTTCTTTACTATTCCTTTTTTTTTACATTTAAAAAAAGGGACCTTGAACGTCATACATAAAAGAACATTGCGAGCATAGCAGAAATTCAGCAGTTTTTCCTTTGAAGACGTATCTACAACACGGCTTGGGATTGCGTCCCGTTGGGTTAAGATTAGTAGTCCTAGATCTAATTAGCCAGACATTAGTATATTTGATTTCCAATCAAATGATCTCATGTATCCCAACCAAAAATAACAAATAATCTCTTTGTAGACCATCCACAACAACAAATACCCACAACAAAAATGCATGAAAACGTAAGTCCACAAGTATTTCATGTAAATCTATATGTTTTTTAGTCGATTAGGCGCATTTTCATGCACAAACCTGCATATACTCGCCTGTAGGGTAACAGTAAAAAGACGGCACGCATGAACAACTCAACGAATCTCTCTCTCTCTCTCTCTCTCTCTCTCTCAACAACAGCAACAACTTCAATCGAAGAAGCATGCGGTGAAAACACACAAACACACAGAGAAAAAAAGAAAAAAGAAAAACATGAGTCTATATTTGCAGATTTACACGATGAAGCACCTACCCAAATGGAAGATGTGGCGGCAGCCAAGCGTCACGGTGGAGCGCACAGCTAGGTCCTCCAGGCAGATAGTGCATTCACTCTGGTGACTTGGAGTGCCATTCGATGCAGTGGCCATTTTCTATGGATGCAGTTTCTTCTTCACCCCCTTCTTCACAAAGACAAAAGATTCAAACACGCACATAGACACACACAGCCTTTGTTAGGGTTATGATTGAGAGTGACAGAGGTGAAAATGGAAGAGGGAAACCATATGTCTATTGAGGGAGGGTCACAACAATGGTAATGAGAAAATCAGGTAATTCCATACAAGGCATACATAATCTGGCATGAGAAAGCTATAGTGGAAGTGCATTTAATGCAAGGAAGAGAGAGACTAAATCTGATATGGGTTGCGGAATTCTTCATTGTTTTGGTTGCAAATTTTGGGGTGGTCCACAATTATGAGGATGACACTAGTAACATAGATGGAGAAATTACTCATATATACTAGATCATATATACTGAATCAAATATGGACCATCAGATTGGATAAGACCCATAAATCTCAATGATTTGAATTCAGTTTGATTCGCATGCTACACTCATTTAATGATTTATCTAATTGATTTGAGACTAACGGGGCTCATTTGGCACGTGACCAGCACTTACAGGCCATTAGAAGTTGGTAGCGTGACCAACGAGCTAAAAGTGACATTATTTTCTTCGTTTAATTTTTTTATGTACAATGGCAATCGAATGGATAGATCATAGAGCCAATCAAAAGAACAGTAAAATAAACTTGTATTTTATAGTGGGAGCAAGGAATTGATTACATTTTTTTTACAATTTGATTAGCTTGATTTAATAAAATGAATCTAAGGGTGTGTTTATTTCAATGAAAGTGTTTTTCTAGAAATTATTTTCCAGACTTTCAGCTGTCTGTTTCTCCAAAAATAATTTGGTCAATAGAAAATACTTTCTGGTCAACATAATTATTATACTTTATTTTTGGAAAATGAATTCTTGTGGGTGGGAAAGGGAAAACACTTTCCCTCTTTATTAGGTCTTTAGGTCATTCCTTTTTATTAGGTCAAATGTTATTCAATCATTTTCCAAATGCCATCCAAACGCCTGAAAATTTTTTCAATCACATATCACCAAACATAAGAAAACTAATCATTTTCATAAAAAATGATTTCATGGAAAACATCTTCCAAAAATGGTACACTTTCTGTGAAACAAACGCACCCTAAATGACATTCCTTTATCTAGGCTAAATCTTATCCAAGAATGCCTCAGGCTTGAATGTAAAGAAATATAGCTGGCCATTTTCCATTATCAGGTGCATTAACTAAGTTACTAGCTTTAGAGAGTGAAACCTGAGTTGGAATTTTTTAGGTACTTTCCATATTATCAATCATTAAAAAATGCCATTATTGTATTCTTTAAATGCTAAACATAATCCATAACAATTAATTTGAATGATTCTTCTAAATTGAAGGAAATATCGTAGTTTCAAAGCCCTAAATTTTCCGAATCACATATAAGTGCGTAATTTAGGCGGAAATAGGTCAAGCCAAAAGTATGATATGCTCTATGATTTCAAAAGGAAGAGTATTTCAAAACCAATCAAAACCATTATTTTGATTTTGTGTCACCACCAATTCATTTATTCTTTTCCCGCAAAAGAAATTGATTGAGTTTAGTTTTCAATTTAAAGTAAGGCTATGCATTCCAAACGATTAGTCAAAAAATACTTGGGCTTTTTAGCCATCACAAAAGTATCACAAGGAAAAATTCAAAAAAAAATGAATGGTGCTATATATACTGACACTGGTCTACAAAAGTATACATTGGATAACCTAAAAAATTACAAGTGAATAATACGAAATACTTATACTATTATGCTACATCATTTGGTAGATTACTTTTTTAAACCAATCTACGTACATGAAACAATATTGAAGGGAGACTCTTTAAACGGATAACTTCATTCAACAGCAAATGCCGAAGAGATCTATTAAGAACGGCAATCAGGAAGCAAGAAATAGTTTACCAAGAATTTTAGGAAAATGCCTATCCAAATGGAAGGGGTGGCGACAGTGGAGCATCATGCGCACGGCCAAGTCTTCCAAGTAGATGGTGCACTAATTTTGGTGCTTCACAGTGGCATTCGATGCAGCGGCCATTTTCTTCAAAAGCAGCTTTTTCTTCACAAACACAAAAGATAAGAACACGCACACAACACACAAAACATTTGCAGCGGTTTTCATCGAGAGCGACATAGGTGAAAATTGAAGAAGGGAACGATACATATATTGACAGGGGTCACAACGATCATAGCGAGAGAATCAATTAATTCCATACAAGGCATCATAATTTGGGTTGGCATGCAGAAGCTAGGATGGAAGTGCATTCAATGCAAAGAAAGAGATAAATCAAATTTGATACAGGCTGTGGATTTCTTCATTATTTTGGTTAGGAATTTTAGGGTGTGCCTATAATTCTAAGGATAATACTACTAACCTATCAAAATGGGTTATGGACCCATTTCTTAAGCCATAAATGATAGGTTGAATTGTTATATAAGTTAGTCATATTTAATAATCGAATCATAAATAGGTTTAAAACTAATATGGGTGTTAAATAGGTCAAAAATGGATTTACAACTTACTTAGACCTAACCTACTTCTATCTCATCCTCGCTCAATCTCGTGCTTACTCACTTCCCACTCTCACCTCAAATTTGGTATGACTCTTCCTATAATGGATTAAACATAGAAATGATCTAGCAATATTGGTATTGTCAAGTCAGGTATAATTCACTAAATTTGCATTACATATAATTGGGTCAAAATATGTCTATTTGGGTTGGACTATTTTTTAGCCAACCTAGACCCAACCCAACCTATCTGTTTGAAAGGTGTAGTGACACTTATAGAGAAATTACTTACATATACTAAATCAAATTTTGACCATCGGATTGGATATGACCCATCAATCTCAATATTGGAATTTAGTTTGACTCATACCACACTCACATAATGAGTTCTCTGATTAATGCAAAATTAACAAGGCTCATTTCTCATATATGTGCACTTATAGGCCATTAGGAATTCGTATTGTGGGACCGTAGGTCGAAAGTGAAATTTTTATGTTTTTTCCAATCTAAATTAAATTGGAAATGAATGAATAGAATTATAGAGCCAACCACAGGAACAGTAAAATAAGCTTTGGTTTTAGGGTCAGAGAAAGGAAAAGTCTTGCATTATTTACAATTTGATTAGCTTGAATTATAAAATAGATCTAAATGACGTTTAGTTATAGTTATCTAGGTTATATATTTTTCTGAACATACCATGGCTTAAATCTAGATCTGATTATGTGTACATATAAGTGGATTTATGCAAGACGAAACAAAGGTTTGGCAACAATGGAGCATCATAATGATGTGCATGGCCAAGCCCTCTACGTAGATGGTGCATTGACTTGGCTGCTTCACAGTAGCATTCAATGCAGTGACCAATTTCTTTAGAAGCTGTGACGTCCTAAATTTCGAGCCATATCGAGATATATGAAATGGTTAATTTATCAATGCACCGTTGGTTATGTTTACTCTGAGCTGACTACTCATTAATTAACTAACTATTCGTAAAGGTAATTAAGTATCGATATGCGTACGATCAATGAATTCAATTAGCGATAGGCTGCTCGACCATGAGGATAAAAAAAGGATGATAGCACGTTATTGCAAGTCAATTAACGAATTGAAATAAATCGATTCAGTAAAGGTATGAAGATGAATTGCAGGTGATTCCGCATGACTTCGATAGTGACTGTGAACGACATGAAACTAATTTCCTTTTAGCCCTATACTAAGGGTGAGTAATCAACCCCTTATGATTATATGACAATCAAGAATTGCCTTGATTTGAAGAGGCACAATCATGGATTGAAAAGTTATCAACCACATGTCAAACATACATAAATCCCTAAACTTTGCATGATAGTTCAATCGTACTAAAATCGCGATTAATCGATTATAACCATGAATTTCAATTTGATTTTGGATATCAAACTTTCAAGAATGTCAAGACTAAACTATTGGATGTCACCTCATTGATTTTCAAATTTATTGATAAGCCTGAAAATTGCCAAAAATGGATTAACAGCCGAAAATTGTAACCGAAAAAAGAGTCGAGTCAACTGAAGGCCCAATGGGCCTTATGCCCAATGTGGGTCAACCAAGCCAACCCCAACTAAGCCCACCAAGCTCAAGTGGGCCCAAGCAAGCCCAGTAAAGCCTAATAGCCAATTCAAGCCCATTTCCCATCCTTTTGAGCCCAAACCAAATTTATTCAAGCCAGTATAAAATTATAGCCCGTATATGCATACAATATAGTATACTTTACTTTGTGAAATTACCATTTTACCCTTTCTAGAAGCCACATTAAATTCTTGAGGACCAAAGGGAAACAAAGTCAAGGGAAATGATAAATCTTTTGGAAATTGATAAAGCTTCTTGGAGAAGCCTTGAAGGGGAAATATGTAACATCCGGAAATCGACCCTATTTTAGGATTTTGTAAAATGGCAATGTTGATCGAATGTCTAGTTAGTACAAATATTCCGAACTAATTGTTCGAGGGATAATGGATTATAGAGAGGCACCAATAGAAAACAATACGCGTACAACTCGTAATTTCGATCAGGAACCAACCCTTCGACCATAAGGGCTTGGGAGGAAACGATATCCTCTAGTACTAGACTATTAAGGAAATGGAAATAAATCAATTTGGCAAAAGTACAAAGTCGGGTTGCGGGTGATTTTCGCAAGAATTCGATACAAACTATGAACAACACTAAACCGAATCATTTTTATCTTATACTCGGGATTATCAATTGAGTCCTCGAGATCACATGACAATTGAAGGATGTCCCTACCTCGAGAATTGGCTTAAACATGGATCAAAGAATTGTCAACTACGGGTCAAACATGAGGAAAAATCCTAAAGGGGCGCTCAATAGTCTATATTGTACTACAGTCACAATTGACTCAATTTAGTCTCGATTTTTTCAATTTTGGGAACCAACTTCTCAATGATGTCGGGATTAAATATTTGAACGATGCCTCATTTATTCTCAAGTTTTTCGTTGGGCTTTAAAGTGTCGGAAAAGGAAAATTTGAACTGAGTTTCGGGCCCGCAAGTGAGCCGGCCCAAGATCAGCAACCCAATGGGTCTTGCGCCCATTCAGCCCATCCCAAGAGGGGCCCGAGCTGGCCCATTTCCTCCTCCCTTCTCAACCCATGAGCTCCCTTCTCAGCCCTTTTCTTTTTGTGACCTAAGTGGGCTTTGTTTTGATTTTGTCTTGCTTGTTTCTCATTAGCCCTTAGAACAAGTGGTCTTGCCACTTGCCTTAGCCTCTTGGACAAGCTCAGCCAGCCCACTCTCTCTCCTCCATTTCCCTACTTTAGCCGCCCCACCTTAGCCTATTTTCTCTCTCTCCCTTTTCTTTTCCTTTTTCCCCCTAATTTATGCCGTCCTTGCTATCCACCATCAGTTGATGCCCTTGCCACCATCGCCGAAGCCGCTGCCACTGTCTAGCATGGAGCCACTACCGTTCGGAATTCAGCCACTCACCGCCGGCCACCCGTTCGACCACCCCTAGCCGTTGTTGCCTTTCCGCCCAAACAATAGCACCAACACTATTTTGGCCGGATTTGGCCATCATCTATCGTCTATCGTAAATCACCGACTCCGAGCTAACCTCATGTAGCCCTTGCTCTTGCCGTCGCTCTGGTGTCGCCGGATTTTTAGGCCATGTAAGTTCATTTCCTAATCCCTTAGTTATGGACTAATCTTGCTTATGAATAGTTTAATTAGTATAATGCTTGGATTATGTTATTGGATGATGATTGATTAGATTATAATATTATTGATTACTTTTGCTTAAGGTTAATCATGATTGAATTAAAATAACTGTAGTTACTTGCTTTAGAAAGTGAAACCTCAGTTGGTCTTCTTTAGACACTTTCCATAGTATCAATTATGACAAAGAAAAATGCCATTATTATATTCTTTGAACGTTGGACATGATCCATAATAATTAATGTGAACAATTCATCTGAATGGAAAAAAATATCGCAGTTTCAATGCCCTAAAATTTTCCGGATCACATGCAAGTGCGTAATTTAGGCAAAACAAGGTCATCATGTGCTTCGTGATTTTGAAAGTAGAAGTATTTCAAAACCGATCAAATCTATTATTTTGATTTTGCATCACTACCAATTCAATTTCTTTTCTCACAAAAAAAATGAAGTTTAGTTTGCAATTGATCGATATTAGGTAAGGCTATGCCTTCCAAAAGATTAGACGAAAAATACTTGCACTTCTTAGCCATCACAAAAGTAAATAATTGAATGATGTTATATATACTGACCTTGGTCTAAAAAGGTATAGACTAAATAATCAAAAAAATTACGAGTGAATAATACTGGATACTCATACAAATATACCACATCATTTAGTATATTACTTTTCTAAATCCATCTTAGTATATCAAACAATATTGAAGTGAGAATCATCAACCGGATAACTTCATCCGACGGCAAATGTCAAAGAGATCTATTCTGAATAGCAATCAGGCGACGAGAAATGATTTACTGAGAATTTCACACGCACAAAAAAAAAAAAAAGCAAGTTCTTCATGAAAATAAATGAAGCATATAAGGTTTTCGCTTCCAACTGTTTTTAACATACCAGAAACATGCCCTTCAGGGAATTATATATTCGGCCAGGCAGCTTCTCCATGATCAATTCGTAAACAAACCTTCCATCCTGTCCAATCACTCCGACAGTTCCTCAACGGATTCCTCGCCATATGACATAATTTCCTCGGAACC
>CM026417.1:34482569-34502255 GCA_014858505.1 Corymbia citriodora subsp. variegata
TGCCTCCTATATTACTTCATTTCTTCTGCACATCAGCCCTCTTTCGTTTGAGTATTGAATGAAGAATGCTAGACTGACTTTTTTGCATAATCTGATCTATCCTTTTATAAAGACCTTGGTCACCACGTAAAAGTAACGCAACCAATCCTAACAACCTAAAAGGGACTTCTTTCCAGCTGAACTTTTTTAGCACATCTACACTCCATTATCTAAACAAGCATTCTAGCCAGAAAACCTGTCACTTAACAAAAAAGTTTAGATAGAGATCAGCAAAGGTAAACATTCTGCAAGCTCAAGGAAAATTCACACTTACCATCCCCAATCAAGTCTCCAATAAATTCCAGATGTTGACTGCTGCACAAATCAACAGAAGATTCAACTTAAGAAAACAACTATCTGTTAGACAATGCCACAGTTATGACAGTACAATTATCACCCAAGAGTAAAATCAATGAAAGACAAACTGAAGCATAATTATAGAGGCAAGAGCATGGTCGCAAGAGACAGATAAAATCATCATAGTATGGTCAGAATAACAGCATAGCAGAATACGGAGATCTTGACCAATTCAAAAAGTTTCCATAAACAAAGGAATAACGAGAGCGTAACTCGAGACGCAGCAGTCAATTGAACTTGGAATGAAGTCTATAGCAGTTAGATAAGCCTATTATCACTCGAGTGTTGAAAGAACACTACGCAAAATGTAGAGCACGATACATTTCAGCATAAAAAGCTTATACAAAGGAATCGTAATGAAAATAATTAAAAACTTGACACAAAGATATGCTTAATACAATCAAAGTGATCCCACTTATGAAGTACTTGGTCTTGTTGAAGATTCAAATGGTCGCTGCACAAAATGCCTTTGTGAACCATCATCAATTATAAGACTTCTTGGTTTCACCTTGATTATAGTATATTTCATAATAAGCAAATATGAGGTACAGACTCTTCTAGCAATCCCCATCCATTAACAATGATGTGAGTAGTTAGTTAATTGCTACAAGTCGAATCACCCCAATCAATGGCGATGGATGTGCTCACTAATTTGCTCAAAAGGAGTATATAGATTGTATCGTTAATACAAGTGCTCAATACTATGTTGTGGTCAGTATGTATGTATAAGTTTCAATTTATAATATAGCTTACAAGAATAAGGGCAACTAGGTTTGACATGAGCATAGCATAAACCCGACGTCAAGAGGAATCTATCTTAAGCATAAAACTCTATTACATCTATATGCACTCTAAGAAAAATATTCAACGCTTTTTATTTTGATATTTTGACCGTAAGATTCCATATCTTTCAAGAAAATAGTGATCAATTTTTATTTATGATAAAAGCCCAAAATAAGGAAGTAACTCTAATTCTACTACGACTGTATGCACTATTCATTAAAATTGGTTAACTCCTTTTATATTGAACATAGCAACACATTTTATCTTTTGGGCTCAAATGTAATCTCCTAGTCTTTTTTTCTTTTCTTTTTTAGAAAAAGGAACCCCAAAACGCCATACATAAAACGGTGCAAACTTTGCAAAATCAGCAGCTTTTCCTTTGAAGATTTATCTAACAACATGGCTTTCTAAACTGTGGTTTTAGATAAAGATGTTTGGATCACGACACGCTGGATTAAGATATAATAGTCCCAGATCTGATTGGCCAAATATCAACATTTCCTATTTCTCATCAAACCCCTCATGTATCCCAACGAAAAAGAATTGATAATCTCTATGCATATCATCCACAACACCAAACACCCACAGCGATAAATGCATGAAAACGCAAGTCCACGTCGATTTCATATAGATCTATACGTTTTTTAGTAGAGCAGACAAAAAATCGTGCACAAACCTCCATATTCTCGCGCCTGTGTTCATTGGGTAACAGTGGAGATACTGGCACACATCAGTTTAAACATTGAACAACTTCACAAAACTCTCTCTCTCTCTCTCTCTCTCTCTCTCTCTCTCTCTCCCACAACGATAACATCAAGCCAAGAAGCACACCGTGAAAACACACAAACGCACAGAAAAAAGAAGCAAAAAGAAATGTATGTTTCTATATATTCACAAGACTAAACACCTAGCCAAATGGATGGTTTGACTGCAGCGGCGTGTCGCAGTGGTGCACACGGCCAGGCCCTCCAATCAGATGATGCACTGGTTCTGTTGATTCACAGCGGCATTTGGTGCAGTGGCCATTTTGTTCAAAAGCAGCTTCATCACAAACACAAAAGATCTGAAAACGCACACAGACACGTAGAACCTTTGCCAGGGTTTTGATCGAGAGAGAGTGGTGAAAATGGAAGAGGGGAATGATATGTATACTAAGGAGGTCATAATGATGATAACGAGAGAATGAGAGAATTCCATATTAAGCATGCGTAATTAGGATGGCCGTGGAAGCCATAGGTGGAAGTGCATTCAATGCAAAGGAAAAGACAGACACACGGTTGATCTTTTTCTTTATTTTGGTTGCATATTCAGGGGGATGGGCCCACAATTCCAATGATGACACTAGTGGAAAGGGTGATGGAGAAATTACTCATTGAACTTGTCATGTACATGCTAAATCAAATTTAAACTATAAGATCAGATGGGACCCATCAATTTTAAATGGTTTGAATTTAGTTTGACTCATATACTATACTCATCTAATAATTTTTCTGATTGATTTGCGAATAACGAACCTTGTTTCCCACAAGATGTGCGCTTTTTGGCCATTAGAAATTAGAAGTGTTGACTCAACCAGCCGAAAGTGATTTTCTTTCTTTTTTTTCCAATTAAATCAGCTATTAAATTGATAGAATCATAGAGCGAACCACGAGAATACTCCAATAGACCAGCAGGATCTTGCTCCATCCTTTTCTTAAAGCCAGCTTGCTCCTCAGAAAACTTCTCTTATATGTTTCAAAATCCAAGCCCATTCCGCATGCTCCATAGAAGATCTCATCCACTATCAACTGTCCTCCCTTATCAAAGGGTCTCTTTCCACGGACCTCTCAGGTATCCTAAAATGCTTTGAAGTAGTATCTAACAATATGGCTTGCTAAAAATAAATAAACATGTGGTCTTAGACAAAAATCTTCGGATATCGACGCAATGGCTTAAGATACAACAGTAGACCAAAGAAGCACGTAGTGAAACACACAGACACATAGGGAAAAAAAGCGAAAGGAACAACGTATATGTTTATATATGTGGATTTATTCACGACGAAACATATCCAAATGGAAGGTGTGGTGGCAGCGAAACCCTCCCTGTCGTGCACCACTGATTTTGGTGGTTCGTAGCGACATATGAAGCAACGGCCATTGTCTTCAAAAATAGCTTTTTCTTCACAATTAAAAATACAAAAGTGAAAGACAAAATTGTGAAATTTTCAGTATATTTCGATGTACAATGAAGAAGAATAAATGACTCATCTATAGGTTTTATTAAATGACTATATAAGATAACATATCAATTAAGATATGCACAATCAAATGAAGATATATGCACAATCTTGAGAGATATAAAGAATCAATAAAATTATCAATTTATCTCTAACATAGGAAATTATCCTAGAAAAATCTCTAATTATCTTAAATATTCACAAGTAAAAATGATCATAACATGCACATAGACACACATCCTTTGCTAAGGGTTTGATCAAGAGCAACAGAGATGAAAATGGAAGAGGGGAACGAGGCAATTCCATACAAGGCAAACGTAATCTCAGATGGCACATGGAAGCTAGGGTGGATTACATCCAATGCAAAGAAAGAGATAGACCAAATCCAATATGGGATGTAGATTTCTACATTGTTTTGGTTAAGGATTTTGGTGTGGGCCCACATCCCGAGGGTGACATTAATGACAATGATGGGGAAATAACTAATCTGACTAAATGAAATTTGGACCACTAGATTGGATGACACACATCAATCTCAATGGTTTGAATTCAGTTTGATTCGCATATTGGACTCATCTAATGATTTCTCTAATTGATTTGACATTGACAAGGCTTGTTTGGAATGTGATGTACACTTATAGGACCGAAAGTGTATTTTCTTCTTCTTTTATCTACAATGGCAATTGAATGAATGGAATCATAGAGCCAACCCAAGAATCATAGAATAAACCTGTGTTTTATGGTGGGAGCAAGGAATTTCTTACATTTTTTTCAATTTTATTAGCTTCATTTGGTGAAATGAATCTAAATCACATTATTTTATCTAGGCTAAATCTTTATCCATACATACAATGGCTTGAATGTAGAGGGACATAGCTAGCCATTTTTCATTATTAGGGTGCATTAACTAAGTTATTCGCTTTAAAGTGTGAAACCTGAGCTGGACTTTTTTAGGTATTATCAATCATGACAAAAAAAATGCCATTATGGTATTCTTTGAATGTTGAACATAATCCATAACAATTAATGTGAATAGGTCATTTGAATGGAAGAAAATATCTTGGTTTCAAAGCCCTAAAATTTTTAGAATCATATACAAGTGCCTAGTTCTTTTTTGTTTTTTGTTTTTTGTTTTTTTTGTTGAAACAGGTGCTTAATTTACGTGGAACGAGGCCAAGAAAACGTAAAAGTATTTTAAAACCAATTAAAACTATTACTTTCATTTTGCATCACCACCACTTTAGCTTTTTTTCTAGCAAAAAAATTGATTGAGTTTAATTTGCAATTGGTCAACATAAGGTAAGGCTATGACTTTCATGATTAGTGAACATTGATTTCTTCAATGTTTTTTAAATAGACTGATTGATCAACTTATTCCTAACTTATCACCCAAGTCATAAAATCTATATGTAAAACTTGCAATTTGATCATTAGGATTTATTCGAGCAATACTTCATAAAGAAAGAAACATTTTAGCAAAAACATTAATTCCATGTCTCATAAGAAAATACATGAGAAATTATAATAGCTCTCAGTTGACATTGACTTAGAGGTGTTATACGAATTGGGTCAAGTACATAAATGGGTCGGTCCAGCTTGCAACAATGCCAAGTATAATGGATCACAGGCCTAACCATTCCGACCTAACCTAGTTGCTCTGCCTAACTTGGTCATCAAACAAAATTAAGATGTATATTGCCATGTCCAAACAAAAGAAGTTTAACAATTGCAAGTGGAGAGAGAAGGGACTTTCTCGCCATATTTGTCTTCCATAGAGCCACAATCGTAATTTTGTGATGCTAAAGTATGTCTTCAGTCCAAAACCCTTGCCTACATATGTAACACACCAACTCTTGACCACCTATCTTACGAGGTTGCTAAACTAGGAGAATTATACACAAACAATTCTTGACAGTACATTGCATACATAACCATTACACATCAGAGAATGAGCTGCCTCGACTTTATTTACTATTAGACTTGTCTTTGTACAGGTCGGGAGATGGAGTTATGGAGTTATGGAGGGAGATTTGTACAAAAAAACACACTAGGAATACAAACACTAGATATCCCGTCCCCCCTTCGGCTACATACACGAGTTCTTCGTCAGTTAGCCGGTCAGCACAACCAAAAAGAGACAAAATTTCTCCCAAAAGTCAGGCGCTCATCGATCGCTCCCTACACCGCTGGGCTACCACCATGGCCCGGACCCTCGTCATACAGTGGCAGAGGTCCCAACAACTGGCCTTCCATGCGGGCATAAAGGGCTACAAAGGTATGCTGGCCCTGTCGATGCCCTCGTGTCCACCGTCAAGCAAGAGGTGAACTTGACGAAAGTCACGCCTGGGAAGTGCCGATCGTGGATGTCCTCTTGTCGCCATACAAAGTCGGATGGGGCGCCATAGAGGATAGTCGTGGCGGTAGTCGGTGGAGCGAATGACATCTTCTAGTCTGAAAAAAAATGCATAGTAAACAAGTGTGAGTTTAAAATAAAACTCAGCAAGCAAACTAGTGCTCCGAACTCGGGGTTGGCCGCTAACGACTAAACTAGCCCGTCATATATCAAGGGTCCACAATATTCGCTTGAAGATAAAATCGGTTCTAGTATAAGAGACGAACGAGTGTGGTTCCTACTAGCAATTCCAATATCATTGAAAATATTAAACCGACACGTCTATGTGGGTTGGCCGCACCAATCACCCCGGGGAGAGATGACACCCCGCCCCGTACCCCTCGCACCCAACCTAGCATCGCGAGGTCCCTGAGCAATTATTCAACTCTCCTCAGTCCTCTGGAGAGTACACAATCACTCCAATTCACCCCTCTCCAGGCATCCCGACACCCGGGGCACCGCCGTCGTAAGGTCCAACGACATTCACCGTATATCCAATCCATAGTGCAACAATTCAATGTTATAATTTACCAATGTCATTCACTATGCTAATGCTCAAGGAACAAACCATTACCCTCCTATATTCAATCACAAATCACAGAAGTTGGGTTAGTCGGCAGTACAATTCAATGTACAGGTTGCAAATGCAGCTTATCACAAAACTACACAATAAATCCTGTCCGCATGCTTCTGGAAACTGCACATTTTGACCTAGTAAACGAACTCCAAAAATTACGAAATTTTAATCTGAAGTAGTCAAGACATAGAGGAACATTTTCTGTGAAGAACTCGAAGTCCAATTCAGCTTGTACGTTTCTAAAAAATTCATATAATCCGGTCCGGCACTGGTAGCGAATTCCAGAACATAGCAGAACAAAAAGGAAAATACTTAAAGGGCGCAATGAGCTCAGAAAATTCTGAAATTTTTATATGTTGTAGACTAGATTGTACCCTACAACTTTCGTGAAGAAAACTTGTTGAAATTCCTAGCCGAAAATTCCATAAAAATCTAGAAATTGGTTTACAGACAGCTTTGTTTCCGAAAAACAGAGTTATGGGTTCCATCTATCGTAAGTCCAACCTCAAACCCCTGCATGTCATCTGAAATCCCTGGTTAACACAGAAAGACTACAAAATCAACTAAAACACAACAAGTCCGAGGCATCCTCGCTCAGCAACGATCAATTTATCTAGCCTAGATGAGAAGACAATGTTCTCTTCCTCCACACATAAGCTCGCCTTCTCACCGAGCTGTCCAAAATAACGCTCGTAGTCTCTCCCTTGTAGTCTCTCCCTCGCTGTCTCTCTCTCGCACCAAGGAGGAAGAATTCGCCACATGCAAACCAGATCCTAACCTCGCCTACCCCTAAAACACCCTATAACAGCACTACCCGTGAAGAACAGAACATCTAGCTCACTTGCCTGGTCAGATTCGGCAGTTGAGCACGCGATTCGTCGAACGGACGTTAGACAAGGCAACCCGCTTCAAGAACTTCCTCCCGCGCTAGAAATGTTTGGAGAGACCACCCGTCTACGAGTCTCTAATTCTCTGTTCAAAAGAGTTACTTCATGTCCTCTGCTAGTTGAAGACAACGAGGGAGTGTGGAAAATGACATTCTCCTCAGAGGAGTCCAAAGAAGATTGGATAAAAAGGGGTTGCTTTGGAAAAAAGATCAAAGTGACAGCTCCCCCCCCCCCCCCGCCCTTCTTCTCTCCACCTGTTATCCACGTGGAGAAACATCCAAGCCAACCCTTAATTTCCCCTCTCTTTCTTTTCTTTTTCTTCTAATCATCCACAAAAGATGAAAACTGGCTGCCCATGTTCTGCCGATGGGTAAGTTTTCTTCATTCTATTATTTTGCTCCAATTTTTCTATTCTTTTTTCTTTTTCCTGACCTACCTAATTTCTTACACCACGTTTGTTCTCGATTGACCATAGAGAAGTGATGTAGTGTCTAAAATGCACAATTTACTTGGTGCACATCTGGGCGTCACAACATATGCTCCCATCTTGCCGATTGCCCTCTCTTGTACTCATCATCTCTGAATCGTAATTTCATGATGGAGTGATACATTCTTCAATCAAAAACCATTGCCTATATATGCTCCCTATCCGATCGATCTCAAACCGTATCTCGTACTCACCATCTCTCTCTCTCATTTTCAATTGTTGGAGGTGCAATCCAAGAGAATTGCGCAAATATCCATTTATGTTGGTCTATTAGGATCTTCTCACTAGTAATAATTAGTTAATTGTACTTGCCACGACAATAGCTCGATCAGATCAAGTTATGTATCACATTTGCAATACTAACATCACTTCAACATAGATGCTTTTGCTTTTTTGCTACTATAGATATTGATTCCATGTGAATTGAACGGTTCAACGAAATGTAAATCTAAATAATGTAATATGTCATCGTGATCCCAAAGAACATGAGTCGTGGAATGATTTATCTCACTTGACCAATCACCTCAAATTTCCAGACCATGCAATTGGTATTGGTCTTCAAAAATATATGAGCTTGAGTTCATAAATATCGAGTCATAGCAATCTTGACATGTCTAGCTAGTCAACAACGTTATTGAATTTGTGTTTGCATAAGTATATTAATTATGTCAGCTCAACAATAATGAAAATTAAGATCATCTAAGGATGAATTAACATTTTGAATTTATTCCCTTAAGATAAACCGCGACATATATTCTCATGCATCAAGATACTTGACTTAAAATCTCTCTCCTCACATATAGTGCTAATGTTGTGATCTCTCTCTATCACAAAAGATGAAAGTTAAGTAAATATATGGCATTCATTAATTCATTGCAAAGAAAAGCTCAAGTGCTTAAAGATCACTAAACAAAATGTAACACATGATACATTTCAACATAAAAAGCTTATACAAAGGGAATCACAATGATAATAATCAAAAACTAGATGTAAAGACATGCTTAATAGAATCAAAGTGATCCAATTTATAAAGAACCTGATTGAGTTGAAGTTTCAAATGGCTACTGCATCGAACGCCACTCTGAACCATCATCAGTCATAGGACTTCTTGATTTTACCTTAACTATTGTATTTCATAATAAATTACTATTAGGTTCAAACTTTTTTACACATCTCATCCATCACCAATGATGAGGGTCATTAGCTAATTGCTACAAACAAAAAATAGTCGACACTTTTTATTTCTAAAAGCTTGACCTTAAACTTTCATATGTTTACCATCAACAAAAATGTGATCAGTTTTGATTTATAAAATGTTTATTTATGATAAAAGCCCAAAATAAAGGAAGTAATAGTAATTCTAATACAACTATATGCACTCTTCAAAAAAAAATGATTAACTCTGTTTATTTTGAACACAACAACGCATTTCATTTATTTGATTATGATGCAAACTACTCTAATTTTTTGTCATTTTAAAAAAAAGGGACCATGAAATGTCATATGTAAGAAAAATAGTGCAAAATTCGCAAAAATCAACAATTTTTCCTTTAAAGATTTATCTAATAACATGACTTGTTAAACTATGATTTTAGACAAAGATTTTTTAATTACGACACGTTAGCTTAAGATAAAACAATCGATCAAAGAAGCATACAGTGAAAACACACAAGCACACACACAAAAAAGATGTGTATATATGTGTGGATTTACGCAAGACTAAACACATATCCAAAAGGAAGGTGTAGTGGCAATGGAGCATCACAGTGATATGCATGGCTAGGCTTACTAGCATATAGTGAACTGATTTTGAGGGTTCACAGCAGCAAACGGTGCAGTGGCCATTTTCTTCATAAGCAACTTCTTCACAAACACAAAAGGTCATATATGCATACTAACACATAGACACACAACCTTTGATGGGGTTTTGATTGAGAGTGATAGAGATAAAAAAAAAGATGAAGGGAACAACCTGTATATAAAGAGGGGTCACAATGATAGTAAGGAGAGAATCAGGCAATTCCATACAAGGCATACATAATCTAAATTTACACATGGAAGCTATGGGTGGAAGTGCATTCAATGCAAAGGAAGGGATGGACCAATTATGATAAGAGTTGTGGATTTATTCCCTATCTTGGTTGCAAATTTCAAGAAATTGACCAATTATGATAAGAGTTGTGGATTTCTTCCCTATCTAAGTTACAAATTTCAAGAGATGGGCCCACCCAATGATAACACTAGTGAAAAATGTAAGACAATTACTCATTGAACTTATCCCTTACATGCCAAATCAAATTTTAACCGTGAGACCAATTATGATATGGGTTGTGTGGACCCATAAATTTTAATGATGACATTAGTGAAAAATGAAAGAGAAATTCTCATTGAACTTATCCCTTATATGCTAAACCAAGTTTTGACTGTCATATTGGATAAAACCCATCCATCTAATTGGTTTGAATTTAATTTGATTCATATATTATACTAATCTAATGATATTTCAAACTAACTTGAGATTAACAAGGTGCAAATTATTTTTCTTTTTATGGCTTTTGCCAATTACATTGTCAATTAAATGGATAGAATCATAAAAATAGCCACAAAAATGGTAAAATAAACTTTGTATTCTATTGCAGAAGCAATCAAAGGTTTTCCGTATTTTAATTATATGATTGGCTTAATTTAATAAAATGATTCTAAATGGCATTTGGTTATTTTTTTAGACTACATCTTTTTCCAAATATACCATGGGTTGAATGTGAAAGAGCATAGCTAGCCATTTTCCATTATTATGGTGCATTAACTAAGTTACTTGACTTTAGAGAGTGAAACCCAAGTTGGAGATTTTTAGGTACTTTCCACGTTACCACTTATGATAATACAAACAAAAAAATCAATCATGACAACAAGTGTCATTATTATATTTTTTGAGCATTGAATATAATTAGTTGACTAAATTTTTTTTCGTCATATTCTAACTTTCACTCTCAAACTTTTGTCATACTAAACTCACACCTGAAATTAAATCATCCTCACCTCAATCCCCCTAAAAATGTAGGGATTTGAACCCCCTTTCTATGTGGGAAGAGTGGTTACTAAAACAAGTCTCAATGATTGTAAATAGTTAATTTGGATGGAAGAAAACACCACAGATTCAAAACACCTATCGTTTTTCCAATTACATAAACGTCCATAGTTTATGTGAAATAGAATTCAAGCAAAAAGTCTAATGCTCTTTGTCGTTTGATAGTAAAAGTTCTAAACTAATTGAAACTACTATTCTAATTTTGCATCGCTACCATTTTACTTATTCTTTTTCCCGGAAAAAAATTATTAAGTTTAGTTTGCAATTGATCACTATTGAGTGTTGGAAAAATCCCTATGTTGTTTTGAAGATAACAAAGATAATCAAAAACTACTAATGTATATATTGGTTGAGTAGTGTCAAGTAATAAATGCACAAGCCAAGATGTAGATGTCATCATAAACAGCACTAGAGATTATAATATTATGAGTTTTCTATCACTGTTAAGATTGCTCTGCCAATTTATGAAGTGAACAAGGTATTAGGCAATGAAGATATCTATAAGCTGGAAGGTATTTTTAGATAAGATGAACATTTGGAATGACCTTGATCAAGAGTAAATAAGTCGAGAAAAATGGGAATATTTGTGATGGCTTGAAAGTACAAAGATCAGGTAAACATTTAGATGAACCTAGTAGGTAAACAAGCCTAAAATATGGATGTTCGGTAAAGCTTAGAAGGACTATGAAATTGAGCAATTTGACAAAATCAAAATTACCAATATGCTGAGAATGAACAAAAAGATCGACACTTACCAAAAAAAACAAACAAACAAAAAGATCGACATCGCTATCAAGTGCAAGGGATTGTTATGAAAATAGCAGATTGTTGACAAAGAGTAGTTGCCTTATGTAAGAGGTGAAAGACTATGACAATACTAATGATCCTTGTGAGTTTAGTGAAAATAAGAAACCATCGTGTATACAAGATATCCTTAGAGATATTTTGAAGCTGACTTAATCAAATTAGTAAAGACAAGGAATCGACAGCGGATACTAAAATCTTTAAGATCTTTGGAAACCAATATGGTTAATCACCGAAGATGAAAAATCAGCTAGGATGCTGATATTCTTGGAAGTCTTTGTATGCTAAAGAAGTCAATAAGATCATGAAATGATTGATTACAAGTCATCCATATGGTTTGTCAGTGAACGGCATTAACAAATTAGTAAAGATATGCATGTTGTCCTGATTAGAGATAAAGGATCGTAAGAATGTTTAGTATTGAAAATGCTGATTACTTGATCACCTAAAACATTGAAAAGAAGAAAATAGGTATTGCAATGACTTGGAATTTGCAAAAAGATCACTAGAGTTAATCAGGAGTAGTTTTGGCATTAATGAGCAAATCTAGCAATGATACACTAACAATGTTCGGGAATAATTGCTACCAGAGAATCATTCTTATAATCTTTAGCAACGATGCTACTAGCAATGGCTAAAACCAACAACTACTTAAGGATTTTGATAGGCAATAGTAATTTAAGGATGAATGGCTATATATCGAGTTCAAAAAAAGTAGTTGGGTTGGGTAGGAATGAACAACAAGTGTCTTAAGCTTTGAGATTTCTTCTTTGCTCTATTTTTGCTATTAGCTACTATGTAATCATCATGTCAACGTTTGTGTGGTTCTAATGTTTATAATCAGTTATAAGAGTAAGTATACAAGAGTGATAGCAACATGTGAAGAGAGGCGATACTTATAGATTGCAATTTATCTTAAATATTACTAGTGAATTCCAATCTTGTTGTGGCTATTAGTGTTAGGAGTGGACATAGACTTGTGGATAAAGCTAAACCGCTATATTTTTGCTTACAAATATTCTATATCTTCACTATTTGCATTGTTTGATCTTTCTTATCACAATTATTAAATAGTGGCATGTGCACCTAGTTTATATAATCTGTTTCTACTAATGTTTGAAGTTGAACTTGTTATCTTTCACAAATTTTTATCATAGTTCTCAAACAACTTATTCATCCCACATCTATATTGTATTGTTAACCCCAACACAAGGTTAGGCATTGCTTTTCAAATGAAAAATACTTGGACTTCTTAATGTGTCCAAAAAGCATAACATAAAAAAAATTTAAACAAATGAGTAATGTTGTATATTTGGATACTAATTTATAAAATAATAGAATACTTAATTGGACAAATTACAAATGGATTGCATTCGATATGAATATATATGGTATATCATCGAATATACTATTTTGTAGATCAATTTTAATATAAAGAACATAATTAAAGAAAGAACTACATTAATGGTATCCAATGTAATAGTTGGTAACTCCAAATGTGATTTGAACGAAAATTTTCTTGAATGTCATGTTGATAACAAATATTGAATTTTTACTATTTTAATCATATAATTTAAATCTACTTCTCCTTCTTGAAAAGATAACATCTTCATAATATAAACCTAAATTAAAATTTTCTTCCTCATTTGAATGGTAATACTCTGGTTCATACTCAAAAATATCTACTAACTAAAGATTAGTCGTTGATGCAATTGGAAAGTTAATTTTTGATTAGTAAGGATAAGTCATCTCGATGTTAGTCCCAAAGTTAAGCCTATATCTCATTGAATATTCATTTATCTTTCTCCTTACTTCAATCAGTTTGAGATTATCAATTTGTCAATTAAATGTTCAATATACACCAAATTATATGCATCATCATCCTCATCCATCCATATTATCAATAATAACCCGATTCACATCATCATTAGCATTCTCAATAACACTTTTTAACACATTACGGATCACATTATCAATTCTTCCTACATCCACATCATACAAACCTTCATTTTCTATCTCGCACCATATCTTAGCACTTATCTATTCACTATCAATAAGCTCAACGTACAAATCAACAATTTCATAATATACATATGATATAGAAGATCTTTCACAACAGAATTTGCCCATAAATATCAAAATCATCCTCAAAAGTGTTATTTTTAGAATTTCTATAATAATTATTATTATATTATACTCACTCAAAGTCTCAATAGTTTTAATTATATTAATGGTGAACTCTTACTTAAGTATAATTCTATGACATTGAACTTTCTATTGGCATATTTCAAGGGTGATTCAATTTTGAAATTTACCTCCGAAGAAAGTCATGACGAGAACTTTGTTATCAACCATTGGACCTACAAATAAACAAAAACAAATAGCACTTTAGATCGTCCAATTATGTAAACTAGCTCAAGTTCACATTTTCATCAAGTGAAAGCCAATTAAAAGATGAAAGCCCAATATTTTGATTGAAAGTAGGAAGACAATATCGAAGCCTAGATTGCTTGGTTCTCAATTGATCATTTGCAATACTTTGGAATAACAGTATATTTATTGAAAATTATGGAGATGCGGATATAGTATCAAACCTACTTAGTAGAATATTAAATTAGCACACATAGCTACATTCTTCAAATATAAGTTTGTGGATGAAGAAACAAAGTAATTATAAACACATTCATGTTATGTCATATGAGTAGACTGAATGACAACAAGTCAACGTGTGAAATAAAGCAAACTGAAAAATGTCTAGTTTATCAATAGACATAGCCGAAGCCAATGGAATGAGCAGATATTATGTACAAAAATGAAAAATAATAGAGTGGAACATGATGCAAACATCGGCATAGACCCAAACAATAGCAAATTGAAACAAGACATCACATTCAATGGTTCAAAATGACTAAGTTAAATCGACAAAGGAGATGCAAACACTAGCATAAATGCATATATGCTATATCAGTAAGGAGGAGAGAAGGTTAGAGATAGTCACTGTCTCTATTATCAATATCGCACAATTTCCCATTGAGCTCTTACAACTTGCAAAAAATGATGAGGAATATGATGTTATGACACCATCTATGATTTAGAGGTAGAGACTTTTTGATTTGCCACCATAATATGAAAATGGACAACTTGATAGATTCATGATCGACAAAAAATAGATCTCAAACTTTGATCTAAGGTTTGTATCAACTCATCACCATGATACACAAATTGTGATTTAAGGCTAAAAATTTAGATTTGAGACAATTGTGAAACAACTAGACGAAGAAATAAATGAATTGGTTCTACAACTAAATAAGTCCATCTTTTATTTATGAAGTTTTTCACTTAAATTATCTACCACATAGGAGATAGAAATAATTAAAACAAGCTATATCAACAATTTCCATTAATCAAATTGGACGGAGCAAACGGAGGAACTCGATTACACCAACTTGACACTTATTAGGATTGTCAAGACCCTCCCGACAAGTTGGGGAGACAAGTTCAAAGATAATGCCGAGTTGGGGACCAACACTCATCAATCGACTTAGGTTCTCCCAAACCCTTGACTTAAATGACATTGGGATTTTCACTTTGATTTGATTAATTTTATGAGATTCTAAATGAAGAGTCACAACTAGCCTATTGAAGTCAATTAGAAACGAAATAAGATATGGAAGTATACATCATTCCTACTCAACCAAAGATATAAAGTTAAGTATTTGATTACACTAATTATCTAACTAATGCACTTTCGATACATAAACTTAATTATTTGTCAACTAAATGACCACACAGTTCTTTTACCAAATTATAAATCTTAAAATTCTCATCCGTTAAGTGTCCATGCAATTGTTTTTTTATTTTATTAAGGTCTTAAAATATAATCTAAACATTCAACTAAAACAAGCAAATCACAACTCAAAAAAGCAATATAAAAGAATCACAATCCATTCATCAAAGATAGTATTGAAAGAACAAATAAAAAGTAAAATGCAGTGAAGCAAACTAATATGAGTTCGTCAAAGGATATAACACGGTTTTATTATTAAGCCCTAAAACAGTAGTCGAGCCAATTTTAAATCAAATTTGTCTTATAAAAAATTGATCTTTCTAAACCTCAACTGAATCAAAGGTGCTCCTTAATCCATAACATATATGTTTACTAATTAAATGAAGATAAACTAATTATAATACTAAAAACTAACCATATAATCAAGGCCTATTTTTCTATCCAATTTTCCAATTTCTTTATTTTTTTAAAAAAATCAATATATTTTTTATTTAATTTTATATTGTTATCATTATTCTTTTCTATTTATTTTCATTACTATTCTCTTCTATGCCCAAAAGCAATTTACGCAATCAGGTTAACATTTTCTCTTTTCTTTTCCTCTATCATTTTCTTTTTTCTTCTTTATGATGATAGAATAAGACACAGGCCTGAGCCCTTAGGCCTGGTCCGTACATGGATTGAACTAGAGCTTCCTCGGTATGGTTTGAGGACGTAGCTTGGGCTTTCTATAACAAGCACCTTCAATGGAATCAAACCCAAACCACCAAAAGTCTAATTTTGACCAATTGAAAACCCAAAATCTCTAAAACCCAAGTCAAAACCTATTTTATTGTATAGCTACAATAAGCCCATTTTTTATGTAATCGCACTAAGCTCACCTTAAATACAATACTAAACCCATTACCCATCATTACTATTCTAAACCCTGGCCTTCTCCATATATTGAGAACTCCATTTTTATTGATTCACCATCAAAAAAATCTTATTAATGATCAATATATCCAAACCTCAGATTGAACATCACCATCATCTACCTCCAGTCATAGGACCACCACCCTCGTCTATTGGTCATGAACCCACAAAACACCTCCAATCATAGGATTGCCACCCATGTCTATTAGACACACCCACAAAACCAGACCATTTCCTCTCCTCTCTTTAGACAGCCAATTCCAAACACCACCATCATTCATATTGTTAGAATATTTATATAACAAATTAAGCCTTCACATAAAAGTTTAAAATTTTAGAGTAGTTAGTAATAATCCCAGAGTTGGAGATCTTGAGTTTGAATCTTTCCTTATACCATTTATCTTCCCAATTAAATTTTCACATCAAGTACTAAACAACAAAAGGCCAAATAAGCATGAGGAGTGCAAAAATATTTAAATAATAGATCACGCATTTATTTAACATTTTAAGTTTTTAGAACAGTTTATAGTAATCTCATAAAATTTCACACATGTAGAGAGTACAATTTCAAGCAAACATGCATGGTTTAGAGAACTTTCAAACAACATATGCACCTAAATTTGCATCAGATATTTTACTCATTCACAAAAAAATGTTGTCTAGTAAGAATTACGCCATAACACAAACAATGAACTAACAGATCTATCCCAATAAAGAGAGCATATTGGGTTTAGTTGACAAAACAAATGGACATGAGAATCAACTACTCAAATTTAGCAACTAATTTCATCAAATGGTTCAGTTTCAAACACGATTCAGCTATATCTAACAATCAACAAGGTAAAAGCACAGCACAACAATGAATTGGGATATGGTCACTATAAGTCCTAAAACTCATTGCAAAAGTGTAATTGAGTCCTAAAACTTGCAAAAAGTGCAATCAAGTCCTAAAACTTATCAAATACGTGCAATTGAGTCTTAAAATTAACACTGTCAATTTGATTAACGGAAAATGCTGACATGACATTTTAATTACTTTTTTATTTTCCACGTGGCATATTTAAAGTAATTTTATTTTTCACATGGCATTTTTTATTATTTTTTATTCAATTATTTTTAAATTTTATTTAAAAACTAAAATTTTATTAAAAAAAAAACTGGAAAAAAAAAATGGTGGAGCGCTTTTGGTTCTTCAACCGCTACCGCCCATGCCAGAAGGGTCGAGGTCGACCCGGGGGGGGGGGGGGGGGGTGTTGATGACCATCACCTAGCAAGGGGGAGTCCTCGCCAGCCCTAAATGAGGGTCGGCGACCCTCGCAACGAGCATGAAGGTGCTCAAATCTAGGCACGCTGGCCCCCCGTGAGGATGAGCATACCCAAATTTGGACGCCCTCGCACTCACCACAAGAGTCGCTAGCCCTCACTTGGGCCCGAGCGAGGGCCAACCACCCTCGCCCAGGACCATCAGCATTGGCTCTCCCAGCGATGGGCGGCGATGGCAACTGAAGCCCCTGCCCTTTTCACTCTATTGTTTTTTTTTTTTCAGTTTTTTTTAATAAAATTTTAGGTTTTCTTTTCTAGTTTTTTAATCTAATTAAGATAAGATTAAATAAAATAACAATTAAAAATGCTGATGCGGCATTAAAAAATAAGTTAAAAATGCCATATCAGCTTTTTCAGTTACAACTTTAGGATTTGATTGCATCAATTTGACAAGTTTTATAATTTGATTGTAATTTTTATAAGTTTTAAGATTTAATTATACTTTCGTGATAAGTTTTAGAACTTCTAGTGAACATATCTCTAATGAATTAGATGATTCTAGATTAACTTGAACATTTCGTTGAATAGGTAACGAGCATATTTATGAGTGTATTATGTACTGGAAGTGAATGAAAAACTAACATTGCAGTTAATGCCAAGCGTGTTAATGTTCTAATAATCACAAAAATATCTTCAAATCTACTTGGAAATTTTGCAAGCAATAAAAACATCTTAGGGTTTTTGTTTTTACTCTTAATAAAATTGGATGGAATAATTCGAACTCACATTGTATGAGCAGAATTTCGATTGTAATCGCACGTCAAGCTTGCTCGAGGAGATTCGAGGGAGCGTTGTTGAGAATGATCAACATCAGCGGTAAAAATTTCAACGAGAGCTAAAATTGTACATTTGATTTATTGGCTAAAAATTCGTGTATCAATAAGGATTTAATTGCATTTTTTTTTTGTGAGTTTTATAACTAAATTACATTTTTGTGATGAGTATTAGAGCTTCTAATGTATATATCATTAACTCCTTTGGTTATATTATTTCGAGTTATTGAGTTCCTCTAGCTTGCTAAAGCATTTGGATGCCCTCGTGACCCATGCTTAATTTCTTCAAGACAGTAGTGTTGATTAAATAGATTAATTGACATTTCAAATTTATCTTCCCCAGTCTACTTGTAAATATCTCAACCTGTAAGTGCTCGACTCAGTTATTAATGTATTCTAGCTTCGCCTCTGGAAGTTTTTTCCCCCTAAAAATGCTAATTTAGACATTTCATTAAAAAAAGTTATGCTCAAGAAATCATTATAATTCCTAATTGACATCAACTTAGAGGCACCGTCCAAACCAAGTCGACAACCGAATATGAGTCGGCCCAATTCGCTTCAGTTCCGCACATGACGGACCGACTGCGGGCCGAACCGGCCGGATCCGGTCCAGTCGCTGAGCCGAAAGTGGCCATCCGGCGACCCCGCGGAGCAGCTGCCTGTTGAGCAAGATGTGAATCATTGTAGAGAGAGAGAGAGAGAGAGAAGAGGAAGGGGACTTCCTCGGACCCATAATCGTAATTTCAGGCGATGCCGCAGCGCCCGTCCTTGTGTCCGAAACCCTTGCCTATATATGCTCCCCTGTCTCGCCACTCGCACGCCCTCTCTCGCTCTTGCCATCTCCCTCTCTCCTTCGCTCTCGATTTGCCGTAGGTGCGATCCGAGAGAGAGCTCCGCGCAAATCTCCAATCATGTTGGTCTACCAGGATCTCCTCACCGGTAAATTTCTTCCGGCCTTTGATTCGATGAATTCTGTGCGTATTTTTGCGTTCTTGCGCGGGGAACCGCTGGTCGGCGATGAGTTTTTTCGATCTAGATCTGTGGCGATGTGTGGGTGTTCTGTGGATCTTCGGTAGAGTTGCATGTTGGGATCTGGGTTCCTGGCTTTGGATGAGAGGATGAGGGATGATCTGATTGAAATATCTGATTTTTCGTGCGTTTTTTCTTTCTTTTTTTGGTGGTTTAGCGGTTGATTGATGCTGTAAATTGATTCGGTGAGTCGTGGGTTTTTGGATGGGAGCTCCAAAGTCGCCGAC
>CM026417.1:34504233-34516061 GCA_014858505.1 Corymbia citriodora subsp. variegata
TGGATCAGATTCCAACTCTACTTCATCACAATCTGCATAAAGTCGGATTCAATTCCACTGTCCTGCTGAGAGGACAGGAAGTCCTCAAATAGACTGTCCTCACAGCAGGTGGAGATGAAGAAAATGCATTACGCCCAGAATGATTTGAGGGATGAGAGATTGTTTATGATGATTATTCCAATTTTTCAAGGTCTGCATATCTCCTGAAGCAATAGCATCAATCGATTTTCACTACTAGATTCTACATGAATCAGGGCAGAGAGCAAAGTGATTATTTCAAAATAGCCCATGCATACGAATGAAAAACTAGCTCATTACGCAAAACAGATTGAAGACATTCGAGCAAAGTGAGTCCTCTCTATTACGAGGACGTCATTACTTACACACAACGAAGAACAAGCTTATGTACGCAACAACTGCTTCTGTTGTTCACATTAAGTAAATGATATAATTGGGCAAGACTGAGGACAGCTTCTATCAAGATGTGAGTTTTACATCTAAAATGCAATACCAATCCTTCTATGGCGCACGGAACCCTACTCCGAAGATCTGAAACATTTACTTATTCATTCATGGTCCTTTCAATTCGTTTAACATTTTGTTCTGAAATATAAAGCTTCTAGCCCCTCTCATCTTCTGTTCCCTCCCCCCACCTTTTGTCCATTGAAGAATGCTTACCGAGACATACCGGGTAATGTCCCGAACAGCTTTGCTCAATCCTTTCGTTTGTTTCTTTATACTTTCTTTGATCGCACTCAGCTTGAACAGTATGTAAGAAGGGTTGGGGTGAGGCTTATTTGTTCTGCATCTTCATTACCGTATGATGTGATATTGTTAACTTAGCCTTCATAAAGCAAGTCTAATTCAAATTTCTTGTCAACTTTGTTTTGATTAATGATCGTTCTGCGCTCTGGAATCCACTCACAACAACATTTACTCTGCGCAAAATGCTAAAAATCCCAACAAAGTTTTGCCGGTTATTTTCTGAAGAACTTCCTGATAAGATCGATTAAAGGGCTCGTCCAGTGAAGAATGGAATGCCAACTTACTTGAACTTTGCCAAATAGTCTCTAAAAGGACAGAGCAAACAGCCAAAGTAATTCACAAACTTCATCAGTGATCCATACTTCGTCATTACAACCATACCATGTGCTGCAAATTAAAATCATTGACGCTACTTACTGAACCACATAAGTGATGTCCACTTTGAGCTGTCTCTTGTGGGGTATTTCGAACAATTCCTCTTGCTGCCTGGCACGACTCTTCAGCCAATTATACATGCGACTGATCATAAACCTCTCTGCCAAACCTGATCTGCTTGAAGCTGTGAGCTCACTCTCTCCCATTAGATACGTGATCCCTCCGGTCTTCATTGCTTCATCCAGCAATCCAATCTCTCTTTGCACGTTACTCGCCTCGCCTCTCCTCTTGAGAGCAGGTGGCCCGTTTTGGAGCACATCGTTCCGAATGAAATCCTTCAACCCATCGACCAAAACCTTCTCGAACAACTGTCGCTCTATCTCGCGTCACTGTATCCATACCTCACGACGCACCAATATATGCCCGACTCTCGCTGGTCCACCCGTCCAAAGAAAAATTGCTGCTCTAGGAACACCTTACTTATGGGCAGCAACTTGATCGAGAAGAATACTAGGACCGAATGCAATGCATGTATGTTGTTGACGTACTGGGTCAGCATCGGTGGATGTTCGGGTTTGTCGTGATCTTGACTAGGGCTTCCTTCGAGACCGTGTTCTCGAGCTCGTAAACGCATTTCTTTCTATACCCATCGTTCCAGAGGAACATGATGGTGACCATCGCGGCGGTGAAGATGAGTGGGAGGTAGCTCCCTTGCACAAATTTGCAGAGGACCGAGCTTAGAAATGCACACTCTACGACCCCAGTGGTGAGGACGTAGAGAATTACCAGGAGTCGGGTCTTCCAAAATTTGTGCACGAACTTCGAAAAAAAATTTCAAGAAATGCGGACGTGATGACGAAAACAGATGCTACCGCCATTCCTATAACAGTAACTTCAATTTAGGCGGCTTAATGAATTAATGCATTTGCATAGATAGAGTAAATGTGTGCAAAGATGGGGTGATTTTTTATTTATTTTTCATTTACCATAGGCATTACCCAACTTCAATGTGGTCTTGAAGCCAAGAGTGACAACAACACAGGCCAACATGAGGAGTGTGTTGACCTCAGGTATGAAAATCTGAACCCTGTGCTTTTGCGAAGTGTGCATGAACTTCACGTGTGGGGAGCACCGGGTGCTTCACTATGGCGAACGTGGCCGATATCATGGCTTGACTTGCCATTATAGCCGCCATCACCGCGATCACAAATATTGGCCAATACATCATTTCTATGCATGGAGTGAGGATCTCGTCTCCAATGACCATGGCGATGCCTAATATGTAGGGAGTGTGTAATGGGAACCACCCAGACCAAACCAAACCAGCCGATTTTGGGCAATTCCCACGAACAACGGTCCGGTTCTTGATTCTTATTTTTTAAAACGGTGGTCGATCGGTTCGATCCCCGATTCTAGGGTGGGAACCAGACTGATCAGATCGGACCAACAAAATATACATATATATATATATATATATATATATATATATATATTTTAATTTCTTGATAAATCCTAACTTTCCCAATTTCCCTTCATTTGTCTTCCTCGAGTAAAAGCTACGAGATCATGTCATGTCTTCATCTATCCATGCATTTTGTTACAGAAAGACAACTTCTTCTTTTTCATCGGATAGGTTGATTAGATAAAATTATGAACAAATTAGGTCCTTTTAATCTTTGTGATGGGATAGTAGCATGTCACGTGATATATGCATCATAGGTAAGACTGTCTCCCTACGATTCAGGAAGAACACATTAGCCCGCAAATTACATCTTCTTCATCATCAATTTGGGAGGAAAAATAATTAATTAATACCTCATTTTCCTTGTACAATTCTTTTCATCAATACAAACAATGTTTACTTTGAAGAAAAAAATAAAAGATTGTATGTGTTGTATACACTTAAGGTATGTTTGGTTCAATTTTGGGAGAATGACTTTGGGAAAATGTAAAGGTTTTTGGGTTAAAGAGTCTTCAGAAATGCAAGTAAGTTTTGGTAAATGTATTTTAAAAACACATTCGAAAGCAATTTTGATGTAAATGATGCTTGGTAAAAATTGCACTTTGTAAAGAAATTTTGCTATTTTTGTTATAAAAAAATCTCAAACTATTTGCTGACGAAACTTAGCTACCACCAACGAGCCAAATCAGCTACCGACAAGCTCACGAGGGTGGTGGTGGCATGCTATTTGCTCATTTTTGGATCTACCTTGGGCTTAAGGCCTCTACACATAATTTTTTTTTACTAAAAGGCATTTGCATTTGTCAAAGGGGCTTTGGAGCCGCAAAGGTCTTTGCAAATGCTGAACTATATGCACCCTTACATTATATGAATGCAAGAAATACTTTTCCCTTGAAGATGTGCTCTATAGTGCTTGCCTGTATATGAGGGTATTAACTTCTACTTCTTAAGTGAATTTGGTAAAAATAAAAAGAATCTCAAGAGCACTCAGGCTGACAAAAAGGGCCCATATTTAGGTGAGATATATCAAAACCCTAAAGGCCAATAAGATGAGTCCAATACTATGTGAACTATTGAAACTAAGATTTACCTAAATGGTCACCCTTCCCATTCGGGAAAGAGAAGGTGGGAGCTTGAATCTCCATCTTCTTAGGAAGATTGAGGTGAGGACGATTTAATTTTAAGTATGAGTTTTGACTCCTATGCCTCACTCCTTATAGAGAGGCAATGTAAAAATCTGAGAATGAGAGTTAAAGTAGGAGTAAAGTAAAATTGGGAAAAAAAATGTATTGAAAATATGTTTCAAATTTGAGCAAAAAATATAGAAACTTTCATAATCTAAATAGGTTACCAAGTTAAATAGTTTCCAATTTGGGTCCTATTCTTGTTGTGCGTGTGTGTGTAAAGTGTCTCATTGTAAAGAACATCGAAGAGGAGTTTTAACTTGTGAATCACATCCCGAATGTTTGAAGCCAATTAATTCTTATGAGTAAGATTTGTTAATTCCTTGTAAGATTGAGAGGTTATTTTGTGAGGAATTGTGGAGCTAAATATTGTGTGAACTATTGGGTGTAACTAGAGGACGAGCAACACTAAGAATATTTGAATAACTTGAGTTTAGTTCTCCATTGTATCATTTAATCTATAATGAAATTCTTTATTGCTCTACCCGAGGATGTGGTTCACATTGGCGAATTACATGAATCCGGTGTATGATATATATTCTTATTCTATTTATTTTATTGTTCAATCGCTTAAATTCCACGATACGAAACATGAGTAACTTCTCCAATGGAGATCCTAGAACAAACCATGTCGTTTCGGTGCAATTCTTGGTTGTACTCGAGAACTAATCAAATTCTTTTGAAGGTTTCATTTTTCTTATTTTTTGGAAGTGTTGCTTGAAACTTCGACTCTTTAGTTAAACTACTCAAATGCCTCTAAGAAACCTTCGAATCTGCCAGACTTGGAGAAATGGAGCACGAGTGTCTCCAATTTTTCTTGTACGGCCAAGCGATTGACTTATAGGAGCTTCGTGAGCTTCAAACGGTTGATTCGCATTGTGATTATGGTAGCTTTAGAAAAATTACAATTCTTGAATTGATAATTACTATAGGAGCTACGACTTTACCCAATGGAGAAAAATTAGAATATTGTTAGATAATTATGAAGCCATGGCATTTTCGAGCCATAAAGTGTAAGGAAAACTCACCATTAGTCATGGAAAGTTACAAATTACATTGAATTACTTGTGTAACGACCGAAATCTTCAGTTAATCTAAAAATCACCCTGCAAAAGCAATGCAAAGAATTATCATTTTTTAAGAAAAACGGACATATTATCCCCCAGAACTTTATCGATATAACAAGGCCAATTGGGCTTCCTGCTCGCACCCGGCCCACGATCAAACTATAAATGGGCCCCCATGATAGGCCCATTATACAAGGATAATTTTGCACAACGAGAGGTCCAAGACTACCCTGTTCAGATCAGCCTCCCCAACTCCAATTGGAAGCACGTCACCAGGGGCTGCACCAAGTAAAGAAAACAATGAGGATCATTTGGAACAGCGTTAGACGTACGAAGTAAAACTCACGTATACCAAATGAAGAAGCCGCACGTAAGATGCTTGGCGCCCCAATTGGAATTCGCCACGTCACATGATGGATGGGCTTTTGGGACGAAGAGATCGTGATTGGTACCTCGATCACACCGAGGCTAGAGATCTGGAGAAGAAGCGAGATGGAAAGCGAGTGTGCCCCGGCTTAAGAATAGGTGTCTGCGTGGACTCTTCATAGACCAGTGATTATATTTTGGTTATATAAGCTCAAATTCGATGAGGGGAACTCGTCCTGTGTTTGGCGGAACCAATGTGAATTAGGCGTATGGCATAAATTCGATCCTTCAATTCACTAATAGCAAACAATCCCACATTTAAGTCACTAAAATCGGGTTATCTCAAATCATATCTGTCGATCTAAAGGTGGAAATATTCAATTGGGACTTTGGCCATTTGGGTCCAATACCAATCCTTCTATTCGCTTATTGCAAAAAATGGATCCTCGAAGTTGAATGATTAGGAAAAAAAAAACAGAGTTGTCTCTTATGTGCCCCATTTTGAGTAAATTGATTCTTGATGAAGTATTCGTCGAACAAACATGCTGAATCGTCCTGTAATGACTTAAAAAGAGAGTTGAATCATGCATGTTTCTCAAAGATCTACTTGACCATAACACCGATTCTACTTCGCCCTTCGTAGTATTCGGACCGTCGACTGTTCTAATTACTAAAGTCTCTCACCAGCCTAGTAATGAAGTAAAAATAAATCAAACCTAGACAGTCCATGACTTGTTCAACACTCTCTAATACATGCAGATTCATAATCAAATTAATCATGATGATGCATGGAAGAACTACCAAAACGCCAATTTCGCAGAGCTTTGAAGGTGGTCCAGTAAAGGAGACTCTCTCGTCTCTAGTACTTCCCAAATTGAATAATTTCACAACGGAGTTGGACTCTCGAGATCAGGCATTGATTGCCCTGCTCTTGCAAGGACGTAGGTCGTCCGCGGAGAATCCATGGGCAAGAAAGGGACATTACCATGGTTTTTTCTAGGTGATGCGCCCATTAAGTCGTGTGTGGTCTTGTAATGGTTGGAATAATTCTTTCTCCGTCACAGCCGTTACAACATATCGATAATGTCTTAACTGGATGAACATATGTTGAGTTATCGGAGCAAAAATAGAGTGAATAGGTATACATTGTTATAACTGTTTTTTTCTTTTTTGGATAATGACACATATGTTTCTTAAACTTTGACTGAATATATAATGCAGTCCCTGAATTTTAGCCTAATACGCAACATTTAATTTGTCCAATGTGACATTTGGACTTTTGCTACATGTTCGATGTAATCCCTGAATTCTATTTCACTATAGTCTAGGGGATTAAATTTAACATATAAAAAAAGTTCATTAATCACATTAAATAAATTAAATGTTCAAGATGACTGTGCTTATCGAGCTAAAGTTCAAAAACTATATCAAATAAATTAAAAGTTCATATAGAATATTGCATGTCAAGTTAAAGCTTATAGACCATTTATATCGCTTTCTCTTTTTCTTCTTTATAGTTAGTCATTCTCACTCCCCCATTCATAACCTTAATGGTTGAAAAATGCCCCAATTTCAAGTTGGCAATCTCAAATTAGTTGGACCTCATTACTCAAAAGACTCTCTATCTCTCTCTCTCTACCCTCACATGCTTTAAGTTAAAGCGAGGCTCTATTTTAACAGAAGTGTACTGCAAGATATGACATAAGGTTAAGGAAGGCTACGTTTTTTCTAAAATACCACCTTCCCTTACCCCCCACCCATCGCCATCATTCATCGTCCTCCCTCCCGTTCGCGTGCCCCACGCAGCCTGACAATATGTCGATCCATCAATCTTTGCTGGCCTTTTGCTTTTGGTGGGAACCGGGCGGTTTGACTTGTGCCTCGTCTCCTGCCGCCTTGAAACTAAGGATCATCATCGGTTTGAAAAGCGGGCAATTTTGAAATCCCCACTTTATACCAACTCCGTTACTGCTGATTCCATTGGAAACCAGACCAGTTGGTTTTGGTCTGATTCCTGAGTCTATAAGGAAAGCGGTCTATTTTCTTATTTTGCATAAAAAAACAAAACAATCTCACTGGAAAAAAGCCCGGGTCAAGTAGTTATGTTGTCATTTGTTTATGTTGATGAATTGGACCTAATGCTCGCCCTTACTTGAAATTGTTTTACTTTGGTCTCACGCACTTGCCATCGAGATTAAATTGAAAGCGCTTCAAATTGTCAATGGAGAGAGAACCACGACATTATGCTGAACTCTTTCATCAAGTGTTGTAAGGGCTGGGATACATTCTATACTTTATCAAAATAGTAGTAGGGTTTTTCATAAGTACTGCCAATTGATAGAGGAAAAGACATGTACAATAAAATTTCATTTATTTCGTAGAAAAAAATGATCACATATATCGCTTGACATAATTAATTAATTGAAAATATCTTTCACATTATTCATTTATCGTGAAATGAATAGAATTTTTGTTAGAAACACGCAACCACATCAATCTGTATATCATAATGCTATCAGCAAACCTAATTTCCCAATCGAATAAATAATTAAAGAAATAAACATTAAGAATTGTGATAAGGATTCTTATCACCAAGCAAGGTGGTGTCTCTACAGTAGATAAATCCACCGAAATAAAGAATGAATTATAGCTCTAGATAGTTCAATTGCCCTTCTTTTCCCCCCTCGAGGCCTACTAGAGTCACGTGCTAAAATGATTAAGGGCTCGTCAGTCAGATTCTGGCCTTTCCACCCTGTCTCTCTGGCACGCAACTCCTACTTTAGTTCAACACGCCAAACGAAAAAAAAAATAAAATTCTAAAAATATCTAACTTAACGAAGAATCAATTTTAGTATTATTTTCTTTATTTCGCAAGATAAGCTAATTAGCCAATTAAAATAATCTTCCCTTCCCTTCTTTTTCGGGATACCCCATGCGCATAGGAAATTTCGACCTTCGCTTCATATTTAATGTATACGCCCAAGTGGTAGGTAGGCGCACGAAATGCTTTGACCAAAAAATGACAGCCCACAAATTATAAACTTGTAAATTATAAATCATGATGATTGGAAATTGTGATTTCCGAATCTCAAAATAATAATAATAATAATAATAAAATTTACATTTGACTTTTGTTCGTTGGCACGATGACACTTGTTTCTATTTGTCCCGTTTTCGTGAAATCCTATATATCTTGTGGACGCACATTCATGCAAGCGTTTCCCGAGTTGCGTGCCGTCCTCCCATTTACATGTTGGCTCTTAAAATAAGCAATCATACCACGAAGAAAACAAGCATCAGCCTAACCAAAACAAGTTTTGTCACATCTCTTGTTGCTTCTCTTGTTCAATAGCCTTTTTGAACTGATTTTCGTAATCGGATAGTTTTCCTAATTTTGAAATGACATCTATATTCCGTCATGAATATTGGTTAATCTCAATTTTCTTTCCAATTAGACGAATTTTAGGAGGAATAAAAAAAGAGTGTGAGTGATATATTTTTCTATAAATCAATTGATGTTGTTGATCTTTCTAGGGACGAAAAACCCCAAACTAGTACCACCCGCTGCGGTGGCTTCGCTGGTTAGGTTCCTGTGACCCTTGCGCTTCAAGAGGAGGAGTTCGAAACTTGGGGGAGGCACTTGGTGACTTACCCTGCTGGTGGGAGTGTGGTGGCTAGCTCCCATTGGCCCCAGGGTTTACCACCCGGCTGCCGGCCGTGCGGGGGTTCCCTGGGTCACCAAAAAAAAAAAAAAAAAAAACCCAAACTAGTACATACATAATAAATTTACCCAATATTAAATTTTGGGTCACCAAAAATCACAAGTTGGTACACTTAAAATATATTTACTCTTTGTTGACTTTTGTTAAATTTTACAGTAAAATTGCTCAATCGGATGACCTATGAATGGTAAGTTCACGTGAAAATCTATATTAATTTAGGATAAATCTGTCACAACTGTACCGATTTAAGGTTTTTGAAGACCTAAAATTGAGTTTGGAGTAAAGTCGTCACGAATGTATCACTTTAAGATTTTTATGACCCAAAATTAGTTTGAAGTAAATTTATTATATATGTACCATTTCAAAAAATTTCATAATATTAACCTATTTTTTTAAAATTTAAATTGGCAAAGCCTTTAAATCCTAGAAAAGGAATTTGCAAAAGTTTTTTTTGGTGTGCGATGTAATATATTGCTTTGGAGTGAACCGTACGGACTTCGCTGTCCTGGAAGACCCGACTTCACTTTCAAGGAAACAAATTTTTTTTTTAAATTAAAAATGTGAACGTTTAGTTACTTCACATAGTTCCATTTGATTTGATCATTCGACCGACTTGTGGAATTTTACGTCACAATATGACATTTTCCTTTTTTCCTTTTTTCCTTTTTGCATTGGTCTCCGAGAAACAAAAGCTCCTATTGGTTTTCCCTTCCTTTGAATTTTAGAGTTTTCTTTTTGGAACATAAATTTGAGAGTTTATTAATATTAAATTGGGGGAGTAGCATTTAATGACGTCAAGTGATCATGCACACACGACTAATCAGATGCGCGCACGTCATGGAAAATTGCATCAGGCTCCTGCAGCTTCCGCGCATGGTTTTCACCACAAGACCCCTTTTCATCTTTCGGGCAGTTTATATAAAAAAATCCAACATGATTTTCGAGGAAGCTACCTAAAAAAAAGAAAGAAATTGACAATATAATCGGGGTGAAAATTACATAAAACCGATTTGAATGTTGGAACAATATGTATTTGCAAATCAATTTGAATTTTCATAATATTACAGCCGTTAACCCTCTGTTGTATTTTTATTAGTTGTATAATTTGTATGGCTTATATGAGATAAAAACATATCTCCATCTTATATTGAAGGAAATTTCTCATAAATCAATAAAATTTAATGGGGGGGGGGGGGTAAAATGTGCTTTTTTGAATTCATGTTTTGATCAAGCGGGCAATGTTTGTTACTACGTTTTACTCGTTATTTTAGATATGTTAGTCTATGTACAAAATACAGGTGACATGATCGTATTCTATTTAAGCAATCTCATTGAGTAATATGTTCAAAGTTCAAGGTTTAAAAAAAATAGCAACAAACATTTTCCTAAAATTCAATGACTCACAATACAATTTATCCTTTTTTTCAACTTAAATCTTAAATTGGACTATACCCGAATTCCACTAACTTATATAATACAATTAGATGTGCAATTTTCGATATTATCATACTTGGTTTTTTTTCATGATTAATTATATCAACAATGTAAATCGCGAATTTGTATAATCAAAGTTTTCTTAATGTGCGACAATTCTTAATAGAAGCAAATGCTGAAAAAAAAGTCCAGACGATAATTTTTTCTCTTGAATTTCATCTTTCAATTTTCATCCAGATGTTAATAGATTGATTTTTATGCCATCAAAATCGTAAAATCAATGCGTCATGATACCATTGATAAATAATTTTCCACATACGGATTAAATAATTTTTTTCCAAAATAATCACCACGCGAATGCAATAAAATTTCATTTTCGGGGAAATGAACGTGAGAAATTTGCTGGTCCAGCAGCAACTTCCGTCTCCAAACGGTGGATCCCGTCTCGCCTCTCCTACAACTCCATAGCGCAACCGATGGCGCCTGTCCGAAGCGGCTCGTTGTTTTTCCGTCCGTACGAGACGAGTGGGAAAAAAAGTCGAAAAGCCAAAATCTTTTTTTTTTTTTTTAACAAAACATCACATTCGGCCGAAAAGGAAAGGAAATGAAAGAAAATGAAAAAGAAGAATTTTAACAAAAATCACATAATTACGACGTCGCCGTTACCATCCGTGTTTTTCCCAATTAGCCGTTTAATCATTCTTCATTTTTATTTTTTGAAAATTCGAAGATCGCAATTACACTCCAAAAAACGTGAATTTATCTCTCTCCTCCCTCCCTCTCTTTATCTCTCTACAAAATTACATTTCATCGCAAAACCTCCATCTCTCTCCTCTCTCTCTCTCTCTCTCTCTCTCTCTCCAGCCTTCTCGGTTCGCGATCATCTGGCCGCTGCTGCTGCTACAGGGAAGAAGAGGCGGCATTGATGCTCTCCTCCTCCGCCGGAGCGGCTCCGATCGAGCGCTAGGGTTTTCTCCGGCCACCGCCGGCTCCGGCCCCTCCAGATCCGCCGAGCGTAGATCTCGAATTCCCCCACCCCCCACCACCGATTACTTCTCCCCGACTCATCCTGGTTGGTAACGGTCTCTCTCTATCTCTCTTTCTCTCTGTGTCGCGGAACATGCATTCGAGTCTCGATGAAACGATGCGGGGCTCGGATTGCTGCAGCCGTCTCCGCGGTTTGGAGATTGCTCACCCCCCGATCGGTCCCGCTTGAATTTGTGCAGATTGTTTTGGAATCGAGCCTCGCCTGCCGCGGTCGCCCGCCTTCCATGTTTTGCGTCGAATCCGAATTCTCTCCTCATTGTAAGTTGGATTGTTGTTTCTGTTATTTTGTTCGCTCGTCTCGTCGTTTGTTTGACGGATTGCCGGATCGTAGATTCGCGTGTGCGATCGTTCGGTGTTTGAAAAATGTGAGTTGAATTGATGTGGAAGGGATGGATTTTGAATTTTG
>CM026417.1:34516161-34675881 GCA_014858505.1 Corymbia citriodora subsp. variegata
TGCCGTTTGAGCCGGACTAATCAAAAGTGGAAGGACCGCAGCAATTCTAGAGGAGAGAATCTTAGTGATACACTTGTAAAGTGTATTACAACAGGCAATAGGACGAAAGTCAGACACCAATGTCGCATTGGGGATTTTTGGCACCAAGGCAATGATAGTATTGTTGACTTCCTTTAGCAAACACCCAGACGCAAGGAAATCCAAAACCGCTTTAGTGACTGATGGGCCAACCTTATCCCAGTTCTTCTCAAAAAAATCGGCATTATAGCCATCAGGTCCGGGGGCTTTGTTTCCAGCCAATGAGAACATGGCATCGCGGATCTCAGACAGGAGAAAGGGTTGGGAAAGCAAGTTGATCTGATCTTCCTGGAGAGGGGAGTGAATAACATCCCTAAGCTCCTGAAAGGAGGGCCTCACGGCCATATTTGTCGGAGCAAGGAGGTCCTGGAAGTATGAGACAAAAACCTTCTGTACTTCCTCTAAATCAGTTACCATTTGACCTGAGCTGTCCAAAACAGAGATGATACGATTACGAAGATGTCGGTGGTTGACAGAGTGATGAAAGAACTTTGTATTATGATCCCCTTCCTTGAGCCAGCGAATTCTAGATTTTTGTCTATAGAAAGCCTCCTCAAGAGCTCGGAGTTCATAGTAGTTCTTAAGTTGAGCACGTTCCTCTACCGCTAGCGAGCTACTCCCAGGGTCTAGATGAAGCGCCTCTTGGGTAGAGAGAAGTACTCTTTTAGCTGTAGCCACCCTCATTGAGAGATCTGAATAAGCATCTCTATTTAGGCATTTGAGCCGTCTAAATGCTTTTTGTTTGTCATTGAATATCGGTGCTTTTTGTTGATCGATGGCACTGCCATCCTTAATGTGAGTTGATGGGTTGAAATACTTTGCAGAAAGTGATGACATGTGTGAGGCCTCTTATCGTTCGACTTGAAGAGGTTCAAATTCCGCAACGTCTAGCTTGCTTAGAAGATTCAGCCATTTCTTGAAAAATTTTGAAGACAATGTCGTGATCTCTAATGGATTAATAAGCCTAAACTTAGCTTGAGCTCTCCCAATCCCATACCAATTTGCGACCTAGAATTCAAGTGTTTAGTATACAAATGATTTTCAATTATGAGTTGCCACTAATTTATTTTTGGCGGGTTGATTAGAAACCCAATTAAAGTTATAGGAGAATTACTTTACTCTTACGAACCAAAGACTATGGGATCGGGAACTTGATGATGTAAGATTTCTCTAATGCCCTTTTAGTACATTTTCTCTTTTATTTGAAAAAAATGATTTCCAGGCAATTTTGATTGATTTTAATTTACTCCAGAACATGCGATGTAATCATACGAGTGCACAACCATTACCTAACACCCAATAAAGTAAAACAATAAATAAATTGCAAGCACAGGGAGGAGATACTTACCTCAAAGCAACGAAAGCATCTGCAATATTAGCTTAAAAATCACATCGATGATCCTTAATATGATTTCTAATTAACATACAATCAATGAAATATTTTGTAATGTTTTCACTTATTTAACGAGACCTAAAACTACATGCAATGCATGCAATGACATACAAAAATATCTAACTAAAATATCATACAACGTGCAACCTAATATGCAAACTATATGTCACGCGACATTAATTATTTAACTTAATCTACTAACAGAAAATATTTAAAACAACAATCCTAGTATGTCACGCATTCAAATGACCCTAAACATGCAATGACTAGATAACACGTAGAAGATGACCTAATTCCACAGGACATGAGCATGGCAATTTTTTTTAATTTTTCTTTTTTTTGCTTTTAAAAAAAAGTCAAAATAAAAAATACCTATGTTTAAACATGCAATTTTAATTAAGGAAAGGGAATTAAATTTAATCTAGGGCAATATTTTTGAATTCTTATTTACAACAATTGGAATAAGAAATTACCCTATATATGCAATATTATCTAAAAGAATCTACTCTAGTTTATTGTCTAATTTTTTTTTAGAAAGAAAAAAAAAATTCAAATCAATCAAATATAGAAAGAAATCACATCTAAGATACCATCCATGTCTATTCAATATAGAAATAAATTAATGAATGGTATCTCAAGCACGAGATTGGATTGGTCAATTTTTCAGAAAATTGTGAATCATATCTCGGGCTTGAGATGGGATTGACGATTTTTTTTTTCGTGCGATTGCAAGTCATATTCCGTACATGAAATCGAACTAACAATCATACACACGTTGTAAAATTAGGAAAATTTCCTAATTTAAAAGGCTACTCGATATTGTGAACATGATAATATATTGTGAATTTCATCACATGCATCAACAATATTTCAAATAAGGAAATAAAATATTCGAAAATAAAATTAGATAAGATTTTTTACCTAATTTGAATATTTCCAAATTTGGCAACTTGTAAATCACGATCGTCGAGTGGTGGATCAACAAAGTTCTCGGTGGTGGTGGTTTTGACAGATAGCTTAAGTGTCAATGAGGTGTCGGCTTGATGTTCGCATGTACAGCTATCTAGGATGGCTTGAGGTAGTGCTTAGTAAGGGCTCCTTGTGGTGTTTTTTTTTTTTTTTTTCGACAAAACCCAAATAAATAAAAAAAGACAAATCCACCTCTTGGACGTATGGGAATATTGAATTGTTTGAACAAGCAGTAAAGAGTATTGGCCTCAGCGATCGGATGTGGAACATTGCCGTTCTTGTAGTTGAGGACCGAAACAACAGTGATGTTGGCAACGCGGCTACTAAGGTCGTCTAGGCTGTCGTCGGTCCTTGAAACTTGCTAGAAGCCAGCGAATCCTGCAAAAGAGAATAAGAACAAAACCACGAGAGCTCGTTGGGCGATCGTCGGTGTTGTTGGAACACTCAGAAAACACTTCAAGACGCGGTCCGGTTAGATGGAACTCTGCAGGAGTCTCGCTGGCTCTGAAATAAGATGATGGCGGTTCAAGCGACCCTGAATTATGCTGGTCACGGCTGGGTAGGACGGCGATCAGCGACGGCACAGCAGCTTCACAAAGCAGCAGCAAACGGAAGAGCTTAGCCACAAGGGAGGTCCCCCGTCGGCATGGAGGTGGAGTTGAGGCAGTGGGGGAACTCGGCTGCTTACTCTCTTCTCTCTATTCTCGATTCTCTCTCCTGTTGTCAAGAAGAGTATCTCTTCTATTTTTCCTGTATTTAGTGGCCGTGAACTCCTCTTTTTGGTGAAGAACAAGCCCTCTCTCTTGTGGATTATGTCTCAGTCTCCTCTTCAATGTGGCCATCTATGTCAATTATGTGAGCCTTTTTATAGGTGAGAACTATGTTATTAAAGGAAAGGGGATAAATTTGCATATTGCCTATTTAGCTCTTGCGCAAAGAATACGTATCTCACGTGCAACATTTTTTTTAATAGTTCATCCGACACTTCTCTTCTATGAAGAAATATATCTCATGGTGTATATATTGCATGAATATATAAAAGATTCGTTAAATATTGAAAGAATAATGCAAATCTTTTCGGGAATATTCTTATCTTCCAACTTGTCACTCCTTAATAGGCCTAGCCAAATTCTCTCTCACTGTGGGCTTAGTCCAACTCGTTAAGTTAAAGCTTATAATCATTAATTGGAGCACATCTCTAATGCAAATGTAATAAATGCTCCTAAAACTATATGTTATGCAATTTAATTCTAATATTTTTGTTTAGGAGTTAAAATTAATCTCTAAATTTTGTCCAATTAATTATTAATGATCAATCAAAATTTAAGTGTCAACAGCTGCCCCTCTTTGAAGGTGAGCTCGCAGAGGTTGCATTCAAAAACAAATTGAGACCTAAATTTTGACTATGCATATGCAATATAATGTCATTTTTTTGTGGGAAAATGAATCACATTTTAAAATGCAATATGGTATAATGCATGGAAAAGCTAATGCAAAAGTATGGAAAAAAAGAAAGAAAAAAGGCTTAGCTGTAGTTACTTATCAATTGGTACGGTAGAGCAATTTAAGGTATGGGATGAATCTTTACTCCACAAGCATTTGGTTTTTATATCAAATTTCTTGAAGAGTCTGATGTTTATCGAGTTGCCTAGATCTAGATTGAGGCAACTGTATGAATTTAATCAACAGACGCTCAATGTTAGGGGAGACGACCATTGGATCAAGATGGATGTCTACAGGTAATATGTATTGATTAGAAATAAAGAAAAACAATTAATGGAATTCAAACATAGAGGCATCACAAGCATCGCAAATTGGTAGGCCATTGCGACATGAATTATATACCTGGAAGCCGCGCTGGATGTCAACTATCAGTTCAATGACTTTGAATCCCTGCTTTTTGATCAAAAGGCCTTAATAATCAGTCAGAAGGTAAGAAAAGAAGGCAGCATATGCCCACAAAATCTCATCTCAAGAATTGGCCATTTAGTACAGAGGACTGATTCTTTACGAAACCTTAGCAACAATGTTAAATTAAAACGTAGTCAATTTACCTTGGCCTTCCCATCACATCTAGGACAAGTCCAACAATTTACTTCTGGCAAATCTGACATGTAAACCTGCAAAATAAGAAGCTTTGCGTCTAGTTACAATGTTATCCTATTGAAATGGTGAAACTTGAAGGGCAATTACAACAAGCTCTAGGTAAGTGTGAAAATCGTATAAACAACACTTCCAACAGATGCATACTCCACTGCCATTGTCGCAAGAGTGTGGTTGTAAACCGCATAATGAGCCTTGGACCTAACTCTAAGTTCTGCATTTACTAGTTGAGAAAATTTCAGATTGAAAATGCGGTCTCAAGTTCATTCAATTACAAGCAATGAAGCAAGTTTCTTATGTCCCTAGCAAGCAATTTCGACAAATCAAGTGAGAGGAACACTTTAAGAAAACATCAACTCAAAATATTTCAGTATATTTCTGCTGTCCTTCTTCGTGAACTTAAAGAATTATGTGTTCAATGCAATGCAACGCCTTGAAAGGGGACTATGTAAACAACATAAGGCTCCTCTTTCAAATAAAGCTACTCCACCGAAACCCACAAGGTTCATTACTCCAGTGGAGAAGAGCTGAATAGCTGATAGTCAATCACTGTGAGATACAAAACGAATTATATCCCCAAAGTAGAAACAGCAGGATGAAACTAGTATCAAACAAATATAACGAAATTCAATCGATCTGATGGCATTGATCCAAACTCAGTAATCCAAGAGCTTAACAGAACCAACCAAGTACAACAAAACACTGTCAGTCATATGCTTTGAAAACATCCAAATCTACACCTGAGGGATCATTCAGCTGCAGTATGCCCCACTCATACAGGCAGTACAGCTCCACAACACAGTCAATGATTTCCCCCAACCTTGAAATGCCTAATCATCCAAACTCACAACACAAAACTCACTTCCCCAGGCTCAAAACCGGCGTACTTGATACGAGAGCCAGTCCATACGAACCTTATTGCGATACAGACTCCCCATCCGAATCAAGTCAGAGGATCACGACGGTAACTGATTACATTAACACGAGTTTGCAATCACCTCTCGCCCCTACCTACGGCAATGAAGCGTTGTCAGAACTACCATCATCATCCTCAACCACGACCCGTTCCGCTCCACATTATTCTGCAAGAGGAACGCATCGAACAGCGTCATCGAGTTGAAAAAAAAAAAAAAAAGACAGACATGCGCAACAAAAGAAAGAAAATTCCAATTTCCGTTACCTTTCAATATACGCAATCAAAATGGCGCGATCGCAGGCGAGATGGAGAGGTCGATTGCTCGAATTCAAACCTCGAATTCTGGTCTTCGCAGCGTTCGTGGACACTGTAGCGATTTTCGCGACGGATGGCGGTCAAAAGCTCCGGGGACTTGGGGGGCGGGAAAAGGGAGGAGGGGGACGATGGATTTACGGATTTTTTTTTTACTGATTTGCCCTCGGGCGCTTATTTTGTTATAGCGGGCGTATTCGGTGTCAAATGAGCACTTTGACTCAGCTTGGTTCAATTAGTGGGTCCCAAACTAGACTTACGAAAAATACACTAAAATTAGAGTCAATATTATTTATCTGTCTATTGATATTCGTGGAGGTCTATAAAAATGCGGATTACTCCATTATGAATGCAAGCTTCTTGAGTTAAATATTTTCAATATCGAGCTTAAATCAATTTCATAATTCAAATTATTCAAAACTTTCTTTCTGTCGATATTTTTCAAACTCGAAAAAAAAAAGGTGATTTAACATGTGTGATAAGTGAGTTGAGCTTAATCGTCCTCTTGAGGTGAGAGGGAGTTCGAGGACGTGGCTTGTCATAGCATATTGTCTGTTGAATATTTTTTGAAACTTACATGAAAGTGGATCTGATAGTTTTTATTTTTTATTTAGATAAACCTATATGCAATAGTTTGCCCTGACCCATTTTATCTAAAGTTTACAAAATATTTATAGTGCGAATACGATTAGACTTATCACTATCTTATAAAATGATGCCATCGTCATCTAATAATTACTAGATTGATATATGAGTTGTACAATAATCGGGATTAAATACTTTACTTTACATTTAAAAAATTATTAAAAAAAATAAAAATGTCCATAATCTTTGAGAACAAAAATCATTGGACTTTTTTCTATGGCTATATTCGAGGTAAAAAGAGTTTGTAATCTCACGCCACAAAACTCAAAGAATGTCATTTTAAAAATATCATAGAACACGAATGATTTTTCTTTTAATCACAATTAGTTTACATAATAAAATAAATAAGAACCTTGATGCGAGGTATGCGCGATGTTTGGCGGTTCTCATAGATTTACATTCACAGTCAAATGTTTATAGAAGCACAGAAAAATTAGTACATAGAACGAAGGGTGGAAGTTAAAGAATAAGTGAAATTCAAGAGAAATTAGCGTGAAGAGAAAATTAATCAATTTTGTAGAAACCAATGTTCAAAGCTCTTCCTTTGACGGCAACATAAACAAATCAATCCCTCATTTCACTTAAGTCAAATTTCATGCCCACAAAATAGAGTTATAAATCAGTCCCTTTTTTATCAGGCTCAGACACCATTCATTCACTTTGAAAAGGGAAAAAAAAATTGAACATGAAAAAGTTGCAATCCAAACCCAAGCATGCTTCCGTTAATTCACGAATTCAAATCATGTTATGAAAGAATTTTTCACTAATTAGTACTATAGGCATCCATAACATATGTAGAAAAGTTTTTAAGCTTTTGGCGTTCTTACTAATGGATCGAGTGATTATGGCTCCAATGAGATATTCTATAATGGATATAACACTCTATGTAACGATGAGAATGGATAATTGAACGGGTCAGCTCTTCTCACGTTTTTGAATTTATCAGAAAGAAAGAAAAAAATGGCAACCCATCGTGAGTCGGGCAGGGAGGCCAAGTTGGACCAGCAACAATTCTTGGGCCGCGGGTCCATCTTGCGCATAAGCCCATGCTGGCTTCAATTCCCGTGGCGGGAGGGAAACCAAAACACATTCCCCACTCCGACTGGGGGGAATTTTTCGCACCACCCGCACAAAACGAAAAATGAAAAGAGAAAATCGAAAAGGAAAAACCACTGCCAAAATTAATAATAATAATAATAAAAGTGAAAAACTATTAAAGCAAAAATATGAAAAAGCGCAACCCTCTCTCCTCTTTGCTTCCTCCATTTGCGGACACCGACTCTAATCGAACGAACCATTCCAACTTCCATCGATCTCCATTGAAACAGGTCTTCCGCACCGATTGCCACGGCGAGACACTCGGAAGCAGCAGGCGTCGTACAACGAGGGGCTGTCCAACGGCTTCAAGGAGGAGCGACATCAGCTCAATGATCGTTGTTTCTGCTGAGGTTGACTCCTTGTGCTAGATCAATAATTTATATCTTGAAGGCAAAAATACAATTACAAACTACTAAGATGGAAGGGAAAGTCTCACATGGACTCACTGCCTTGAAAAGGGAATTGTTGTATGACCTCAATTTAGTTAGATCATGTGGACCTGTCAATATCAAAATGGTGCCGTTAGATGCTTGATTTCGGGTACACGTGAATTTAGAAAGATTGATCTCCACCACCTCCAGATGGGACCATGTAAAGTGGAATGTCTGAGAGAACCCGTGATTGATAGGTCATCGATGAAGCATATGCCTAAATGTCAAGGATTGAAGAGTCTACAAATTCTTGGTGCTTGCCACCGTTGCTCACTGACTACAAAACCTTAAATCAGTCACTCAACTTCCCCATTGAGCTTTCTCTCCAAGGAGCTGGGATCATGGAGCTTCCTGACTTGATTGGATCCCTCGTAAGCCCTTGAACACTAGTTTTCCAGAAATTGCAAGTCAATAAAGAGACTATCAGACTCAATTTGGAATTTGGAAACACTTGTTGAAGCTTGATAAATTGAATATGGACATAGAGAAGTTGCCTGGTTTGGTTGGGAACATGAAGCATTTGAAAGTATTGAAGATGAGCTTCTGTGTCGTTAGAACGATAACTAGTGCAGTATGGAAGTAGGAAGACCTAGAAAAAAGAGCTTAGTGAAAATTTGCTAATCGAAATTCCAAAGATATCTAGAGATATTCATCTCGAAATTTTTTTGAAACTGACAAGTGCTGAGATACACCAAGTATTGAGGCTCCTAGGAAATCTTATCTGTCTACGTATTCATACCAAGTTGATGATGATGGCATTTCCAATTCCTTGAACTGGAGTCATTAGAGTTGTCCTCTTTGACAATGACCACTATATCACCATATATTGCATAGCTTCCTCATCTCAAGAGATTCAAACATTCTAATGAATGTTAGTGGTGCCTTCCAAGGCTTCCCTCGAGTTTGTCGCCCTTATGAATTAGACATTGACAGTCAAAGAGTACATCGATAGAAATATCAAACTTGAAGAAACTATTAAAACTTGTCATTAAGTATTGCGCAGTTATAGAAATTCCAGGACTTGAGAGTTTGGAAAGTCTTAGAACTTTGGAGTTGAATGAACCCAACCAACTAGGCAGATTGGATTATCTGAGTGGCTTGAAGAAATGAATGGCTTTTCATTTACATCATTGTGGTAATCCCGTCGATGGGAATTTTTGGAAAATTTGTAGATCTCCTCCACCACCTTAATCCTAAAGTTTCCTAATATATCAACATCAAAGAAATTAAGACGGATAGGCATACTTCATCATGGGTGATTTGAAAATTGAGCATATATATGGAGTTGCTTGATCAAATTTGGCAAGTTTCTAGAAAAGAGAAAAAAAAATGTATACTTGCTCTCTTGAGTACTTTTTTTCCTGATAATAAGTGCCTTCTATTCTATTATAGATATGAATTACTAAAAGGTTTATGCAAATCTTCTTTTCATGTGCACTTCGCATGTCGACTTCTTATATGGTTTTGTAATTCTATATGCCCTTGTTTAGATCTTCTTTGTTTTAATTTGATTTATTTTAGATGTTTAAGTGGCTTTAAATTGCTAATTAACTTACTAGTGATGTCAAGTCAATTTATATAACTTCCAAAGGCAATATTTTGTCAGTTTACTGTATGATGATTTATTAGAGGTATCCTTATAATTGTTGCTGAATTTAAAGTTGTTCGATGCCCATGCTTCACATAGGAGAATGTCAACTTCATCATGTCATATAGGATAAACTAATTGTCATGAAGTGTGTGAAATATCTCATTACTTATGATATCACCTCTACAGCAGATAAATACTCTACATGGATAAACTCATGTTCAGTTTGTTTTTTGGGTAAAGCAAGGCTCTTAGGTTGGATTCACAAGAGTTGAAGAGAAGGTGTAGTGATTCTCAATTAAATTTAAAAAAAAAAAAAAAAGCTTCTAGTTGCAAATGGACTTGGTATGACATTATCTAATGTTGAAATAAATATGAAATAATAACAACCCAAATCGTTTAATTTCAAATGAATAGAAGCATGGCAAAAAAAAATTTCCAATCCTAAAATTTAACATCAATTAGGCTCGCGCTGTTCACAAATTCCTATCTGTTCACTTCCTTCTTTTCTATTGTAATAGATAATCCACAAGCAATAATCAAGAGAATGAAGAGTCACACCTCCAAATACATTATCTGTTAATATATTTTGGAGCCTTGGCCCAATCGGCCCGATCAGCCCAACAATTTCACCAGGCTTTATGATTCGGTTTCAATTCGAGCCTTGGCCCGATCAGCCCATTAAACCGGACCGACCACGGTTCACCTTAATTAGGATGGGGAGAAACGAACTTGGTTGGAAGTTCCACGTTTGCTTTTTAGTTGACTTGACTTCGAATGAACCTGTCCATTTATTTGTGGGGCAAAAGTAGATTCTCAATCCCCAAATTTCTACACCGCGTGTCCAGTGATTTTCCGCGTTAAGAAACGTAAGTAATTTGTCACCTTTGGTAGTCCACGGCGATGCTTCGAGGAAGCATCCTCACTGACCGAATTGGCCCGTGACTCTCTCTGCATAAAAGGAGCAGAGGTCATGATAGTTAAGGCCCGCATTTGTACAAAGATTCTTTCTTTTCCCTTCAAAAAGGAGTAGGAGTTAGGCGGTGGGATCCCACCTATCTTCTCTTCTTCCCCGAGCTTTTGAACTAGTGGAGGGAGCTCGATTTCGATACGAATAGACGTTATCTAATTTAAAATAATTCTGCAACCAGACTTTTGGACTTCCGTTTACTAAAAAACAAAAGTTTAGTGAACTATAATCAAAGGTAAAACTATCAGAGAACAAATTTGATTTTACATCAATCTCAAATCAAGGAATTTGATACTTCGCAAGAGTCTTTTTTTCCCTCATCTAGTCATCATGATTCAATGACTTCAATCTTAAAATTTTCTTTTGGTCACACCCCCAATTTATGCCTAAAAAATGGAATACTTTTACACCTCCGGGTCTAGTTACCACAAAATCAATTTAGAAAATAGAAAAATACTTGAAAACAAACACCATCTATTTAGAAAAAAGAATTTAATAGTTTAGCTGATTGTATAATTTATTAATAACAAAGTTGATACCATCTAATTTAAATAAACGGAAATGAAATGTTTTATATACTTATAGTTTTGCATTGCATCGAAATATAACCACCGGATTAATAATTGCATGATATTGGTTGATGTGATGACGATAAGGACATCAACAGTATAAAACCTAAGCTCCATGTGCCTCTGTCTGAACGCGGTATTAGCATCAGTTATCACTCTCAGAAAGAGAACAAAAAAAATCAGACGGAACAGCGCACGGGCGGTGCCAGGGGAACGAAACCAACGGTTGACCCAAGTCAAGGTATACGAAGACTTGGGAGTCCGAAAGGTCCATGATGAACCAGCTTGCTCATGGGACACCTTTTCCATGCCCTTTCTTCTACTTTTCTACTGCGCACTTTTTTCAACAAACAACTTTTCCTCGTATTTTTATTATATTTAAAATTTCGAATTTTTAATCATTATAATTTGTTTTCTATTTTTTTTCTTCTTCGGTCGGCTATAGGCAAGCTCAAGCCTCACAATAGGCTGGTGAGGCTTTGCCTCGCCTTGCTCAAGCTCGGTCAAGGTCATTGATCGGGCTCGAGCCTTGCCAAAGCGGCAAGCTAGGTTAGACTCAAGTCGTGCCAAAGGTCGTTAAAGGTTGATGAGGCTTTGAGACCTCGAGCACGACTTGAGCCAGGCCTAGCTCACCGAATCTGGTGAGGCCCTAGCTTGCTTGACAGCCTCGAGCAAGCTTGAGCCTCGCTAGATCTAGTGAGCTACGCAAGGCTCAAGATTGCTCGAGGTCGCTAGAAAGGCTCAAGCCACGACTAGCTCGCCGGCCTCGAGCAAGCTCAGCCTTGTCGTAGGCCAGTAAGACTCCAACTCACCCATGGCCAGTTGCACCTATATTCTCTTGTTCCTTGAGCTTTTGAGCTAACGGAGGAAGCTCGGTTTCAATTTGAATAGAACGAGTCTAATTTAAAAAAAAAAAAAAAATCTGCATCGAGACTTTTGGAGTTTCTTTTACTAAAACAAAAGTTTAGTGAAGTATAATCAAAGGTGAAGTTATTGGTTAGCAAATTTGATCTTCCATAGTCTCAATTGAAAGAAGATGATACTTCCTAAGAGTTTTTTTTTTTAACTCATTGAGTCATTGTGATTTACTAACTTCAATCTTAAATTGTTTTTTTTGTCACACTTGGATTTACTCTTGAAAAGATTTAAAAATTTATGAACTCCAGAATGGAATATTTTTACACCTCTAGAACTAGCAAGATTTTTCATTTTCTATTGCGAAACATGAAATGTTTAGTTACCAAACCAATTTAGAAAATAGAAAAATACTTGCAAACAAACACCATCTGTCCAAGGAAAAACTTTTTTCTTAAATAGTCTAACCAATCATGTCATCAATCAATAAAAGAAATCGATATCATTTAATTTAATTAAATGAAAATGGAATGTTTCGTATACATATAGTATTACATTGCATCGAAATTCAATCATTACATTAAAAATTAAGAATTGCATGAGATTGATCGATGCGATTTTGATGCGGGCGCCAAGAATCTACAACCTAAGCTCCCCGTGCCTCACCTTAGCGTGGCGCAAGAAGGCCGAAACCAGTGATCGACCCAAGTCAAAGTCTAGGAAGACTTGGACTACCAACAGTCCATGATGAGCCAGCTTTTTCTTTTTCTTTGGTTGGTCGTGATAAGCTAGCTTGCTCGAGAAGGAATCCCGCCAATAATTGACCCAAGTCAAAGTCTACGAAGACTTGGACTACCAAGGCGCATGCTTAAGCTTTGGCGGGGTCTTCTTTTCCGCGTTAGGACGATCCCCCTTCTCCTTCTTTGCTCGTATTGCTTTGTTTCTTTTCATTGTCACTTCGCTTTTTTGACAAGGTTTTCCTTCGATCCTTGCGGGCCAGTTTCACCATGAATGACCGGTTGAGGCCCCGGTAGGTTAATTACCATGAGAATCTGTAAAATAACGTACGTTCACCGCTTCATGTAATAGATATCACTTCAATTAGAATTGCTGGCAATATATGGATTTTCCTTTGCCTTAATGCCTTATTTCTTTCCATCATCACTCAGCTTTTTATGTTTATTCTGGGCAGCGTTTGATAATATTATTTTTTAGTCATCACCATTTGATAAATGATTCGGACTGCAATTTCAACATTTTCGAGTGGATTTTCAATGAAAAATTATGAAATAACATGTTTTCAATGTTTCGTACAACGGACTTCACTCCATGGCACTTTTTTATTGTAATTGCTAGCAAAATCTAGAGTAGGGAGCCCCTTGTGATAACTAAAATGCAATCTAGTTGATCAAGAACGTAATGTATCATGAAAGAATGAAACATATCGATATCTGGTGTTTGTGACAAAGTTGTTAAGGGTATAGTTACGATGAAGAAAGTACCTATGGTGACTAATTTCTTTGGCCATGTCCAAGCATTGATTAGCGTTATCACCATTTGAGTTGCCTCGGCAGAGTTGGTGGTGTTTCATCTATTATTTCCTACACCAGGTACACTCACGTAAGCTTAGGGGTGTCCATCGTTGGTTCTGCCGATTGGGGGGTGGGCTTATGTGGTCACTCTTGGTGGTGAGGCAAGAGGTCCAATAGCATTTGGCATGGTGCTCTTCTAAAGATATGAAGGTGGAAATTTGTTGAAAGGAATGTGTTGCATAACACATCCAATCCTAGCCTTCACATTCTATACATTATTTGTTATTCCCATCTTTGACTTTTTGGATTGTACTCTTGTACTTGTTGTCGAAAATAGCGAAACTCCTATCTCTTTTCCCGTATTTTCCTATCTTATGTTTCCATGTATTTATATTTCATGTGAATTTTGATTTTATCTTTGTCCTTCTTATTTGTGCTTCGATCTGTATATCTTTTGGTGTTGTTCTGCAATATATCTATTTTTTTTTATATATTTTATGAGTTATATAAAAGTGCAATCACTTCATTGTGGTCGCAAGAATGCGAACCCTCCTCTGCTTCCGAGCGAAAATGGCAAGGAAAGCTCCTGAACTGAAAGGGAAGGATGGGTTTTCTTTTGATCAAAAAGTCAAAAGGTCGGTTGGAAAGCGAGACCCCTCGGCCTGCTTTTGATTTTTTTTCTCCTAAAATGTCATGTGCAGGTTTTTATTTAATTAAAAAAAATTGTCATGTACTCTGCATGGAACGATGGGATTGGCCACTTTCGATAGGTGGGTTATTCCATTATCTACATCGTCTAAAGTTGGGATAGAATGTTTAGTTTGTTGTGTGGTTTTAAAGTTAAAAAGGTATAATAAAAGTTTAAAAATAACTTGAAAATTATAATATTATAAATGAAAAAAAATACACGTCACGTCAATCTAATGGCCTAGATAAATGCATGCCAAGCTGAAAGTCGAAACCAGACTCCGAAATCGGAATCACGTTGATCATTTTCTGTCCTCACGAGTACTTCCTCACACACCGACTGTTCGACCTTCATTCATTAGCTTACCTCTGCGACCGCAGGCCACAATCAATTCGCAAATGGCGGAATCATCGCCGCCATCGGCAGCGGGGAAGTCGGATGCAGAGTTGGAGGAGACGCTGGACCGAATGCTGACTCGCTTGGCGCTCTGCGACGACTCCAAGCTCCAGGCCCTGCTCTCCAAGCTCCTCCCTTTCGCCATCTCCTCTCTCTCATCCCCTTCCTCCGCCGTCCGAAACAAGGTACGCATTCCCAACTCGACTGTGATTTCGCGCTCGTTTGAACTTCATTTAGTCGGTCTGACTGATGTTAGCTCCACTGCGATGCCTGGGAATTCTGTCATCCTGTTTTTTTGTCTTTTTTATTTTCCCAATTTTATGGCTTTTATGTCTGGTCAGTTGGATAGAGCACTGCTTGAGACCCCGGAAGATTTAGCACAGAAAACATTTTAGAGCTGATGGTACCGACGAAGGCTTCTCCCATTTGCCTCATATGGTGCGCTTCACAATAAAAAGGGTTTTGGAGGGATAAGAGAGTCGCAAGTTTTGTCTGCAATTGCTCTATAAGAGCCCTTATGGAGTTCCTGCTCTACTCTTTCTTCAAATTAAGTGCATTTAAAGTTCTAAAATTAATTACGAAAATGTAATAGGACCTTAAAACTTTCAAAAAATTTGACAAGTTTTAAAACTTAATTTTCATCTTGATTGCATCAATTTGATAAATTTTAATACTTGATTATACTTTTTGAAAGTTTTAAGACTTAATTGTACTTTCATAATAAGAATCAGGACTTGATTGCGCTTTTTGAAAGTTCTAGAGTTTTTAATACACTTATCTCTCGTTTGTATTTGTTCTATCTGATCCTATGTATGTATGATGTGGGATTTTTGTTTCTCTTTCATAAGACTTTTTATCATTTATGAAGAAAAAATAATTAGGGACAATGAAAGTGAAAATCTGTGAATAGCGATTTCGAATTTAAGCAATAAATGTAGTTGAATGATCCTGTAGTTATTATTAACAAAGAACTCTAAAAGGAAGGATTCTAGATAAAAAAAAAAGACCGATTTACAAATTTATTAAGTCATAAAAAGTGATGCAGCAAACTTTTGTGAAGTGCTTGAACGTAATTCACTTGTCTAAAACCATCTTACAATTTGACATATTATTTTATAATTCATTTTAGTGAATTGGTCTTTATATCCCTATGTCATCACTCTTCTAAAAATCTTGAGATTTGCAGTGATATGTTTGTCCATTTCTCTTGTCACTGCCACGACCTAAAATTAAAAATCAACATGAACGCTTCAAATTGACCACCGCTGAAATCCCATCGCCACGTTCCCATCACAGACTCCAATGTGACCACCACTAGCATCATCAGTATTTCTTTGAAGTCGCTTCATCGTTACACAACAGCCCTTGAACCGCCATCATCACCACCATTGCAACAATAAAAGCCATCGCGACCACCTCCATAGTCCCTGTTATGCGCTTCTCAACCATTTCTATGTCCCACTTGACTAGATCTCATCATGGGCTTGGCGGCCCATGGATGACGCCTGGGCCATATGGGCCTGCAGGCCATTTATGGATGGGTCTGGGTAAGGCTATTCCTTGCTGGGCATGTGAGCGGGTGTCATGTATTTTATGCATTGTTTGTTTTTGGTTACACCTCAAAAATGAATTTGGCTTGACGTGAGGGGCTAGCCTGACTCTGTCCATTGATCGCCTTTACACTTGATCACTAGCGGTCCCACTTAAATGTATGGCTTCGTCATAGTGTTCTCTGTGCAGCTTTTGCTTTTGACTTTACTGGGATCCAACTACAGCAAGAATGTTAAAATAGCTTTTAGCTTTTTTGATGCATCATATTTCTTTGTTATGTTACCCATTCTTGTTTTCTGTTCATGAACAATTTCTTTGGAACTTAGCGAACTTGATCCTACGCTACTTATGGTGTTGGAGAAGCTTTTCAAGGCGCTACTGTATGGTGGTTTCTACTTTTGAATTATTACTTCTAAATTTCTTGAATCTTGGAGGACCATACAGTAGGCTACTCTTGGCGTAAACTGTCCTTGTTGATGTGCACGTACTCGCATTAACTTTTTGTTGCCACTGTTATCGAGAAGAATTCCTCTAATCAATATTGTCAGGCCTTTTGCATGTATGGCTGGTGGAAAGTATTGACGGTAAGAAGAAAGTATATCTTTTTGGATGGTTATGTTGGCAGCAAGGATCTCAATTTAATAGTGTGAAATTTTGACCCTTCATGAGTGACATTGCTAGTATCACCATGCTTTTGTTTTCCCCTTTTTTTGTGGGGCAGGGGTGCTTATTGCAAATAAAAAGTATTGTGGTGGACATTGCAATTCTTCCCATGCTTCCATTGGGATTAATTTACCAAGCTTTAGAATGTGGGTGTAGTTCTTCTTTTCTTTTAAGTGGGGAGGGATGGGCCGTAGCTGCTCGTGTAATGCTTTGCCTGGCTTCTTTTCTGTCATTAATTTCTACAGATTTAAATCTTCTGAGCATTCTGCTGTTTGTAACTACTTCGTGTGGTAAGATCTTTAGTTACCGGATTGACTCAAACATTATACTACTATGAAGTGATATCAGACTTTGACTGGAAGATTTCTAATCCTTCTGTTTCAACGACTCCTCATAGTATAGAATATGAGGTTCACTGAAAGATAACGTCGTAGAATTTTTGTTTTTCTTCCTTTTACCACCATCTTTGATTTCTGTACAGCGGTTCTCATTATCTTGGTCCCTTTTAGAGTTCACATATTGAAGAATTCCCAACAATATGAGCAGTAGGTACTTTATCAAATTTACTTGTTTAAATGCGACATTGTATTGATGGGAAGATGCTTCTGTCACCTTATGGATCCACGTTGACCTCATTCCTTATTTGTCATGTCTCTTCTTGTGTCTTTTTACCATTTCTGATTTACACATGTTTTTTATGCTGAACTTGTGTAATTCATTACTTCATACTTACGCAGTGTTGTCCTTGTTAAATCATTTCATTTGAGATGACCAGATTGATTTATCTTTTGGTACAGGTTCTTGAGATCCTGAACCATGTTAATAAAAGAGTGAAACATCAACCGGAAATTGGTCTGCCTTTATCTGATTTATGGAGAATATACACAGAAGCTAATGTTGTATCAATTGTCAAAAACTTCTGCATTTCGTATATTGAGATGGCTTTTGAACGCACTGATGTGAAGGTTTGTTGTCGTTCTATGGTATCTGAAGTCTCTTTGGAAAGTGAACAGCTGTTATCTAGAACTTGCCTGTCTAGAAAATCCTTTGTGTGAATCCTGATATAAGTGTCTTTTTTTTTTTTTTAGGAGAAAGAAATGATGGCACCAATACTTGCAGCCAATGTTTCAAAGCTTCCTCACCAGCATCAAGAGATTGTTCTAAGAATTGCTGCAAAGGTTTGTTTGAAGATTCTTTATTCCCCCTTAGCATGCAAAGTTCTTTAGACTATTCAAGCACATTACTGGTGCTACTTCTAGTTTTGAATGTTCTTACATCGATCGATGCTATTGTTTCTTTCACGTTCTACATCGTGATGTCTATTGGTAAGAAGGGCATGCTGAAAACACTTTTGTGAATGAGCCATACTATGACATCTTTACCACGAGATGCATTATTTACTTTCTTGGATGAAAGATGTAAATGATAATAATGTGTTTGTACTATATCACGTTGATTGAAAATCTTTGCTTGTGTAATGATAATTTGGAGGGCACCAACTCCATGTTTGGCAATTACCTCCTAGCTTTAAGGCGGGGTCTTTTAGAGTCCTTGTAAGTGGTTGTTCAAAACCAATCCTAGGTTCAAACTGACCTGCTGTCTTCCTTATCCTAGTGATGTTTTTTCATCCTCTCTTTTTTTTGTTGTTTTCCTTATGTTCAGTGTAATGTGTTCAATGTACTGCTTAGTGTCAATATGATTTGATTGTGTACTTCTACATGGTTGAATGCTTCCAGGTGATCGGTGAATGCCACTCAACTGGAGTCAGTGCACAGGTTGCTGCATCATATAGAGCTCTAAATAATTCTCAGGATAAGGAAGGCTTCATTGAATTTTGCCTTCATAATATCTTGTACCAACGATCTTATCAAGGGTTTGTATATCACCTCACCAAGCATTACACTACTGTGCATGGGATGCTATTCCAAATTTTTTACCAAGGAGTTATTTTTTCTTTACAGTGGAGGAAGCTCGCCTGGGCTTTCAATTGCTCAAGCTAACCGTATTACTGGGAAACAGCAATTGACGAATGATACACTTCTAAAGAGAAAGGTGGAGTCACTACGATTTGAAAATCTTTCTTTGTTATCTTAGCAATAAAGCAAATCTGTGTGTAGTAAGAATTCAGCGTTGCCTGTGCCACCGCCAACTACAATATTATTCTTCTAATATCTATGGTTTCTTTGACCAAAATAAAAATATAAGGTTTCTCAATCAATTCTAATCCTTTTTATCACAGGTATACTAGTTTGGGGTTTTATGTGGTCAAAAAATTAGTTTAGGGTATCACATGTGTATTAATTTGGAGTTTTTCATGGTATTAATCATTTTTTTTTTTGAAAGCAGTTGGGCATTTTGAATGTAGTTGAAGCTTTGGAGCTCACCCCTGAAGTTGTTTATCCCCTCTATCTCGCTGCTTCTGCTGATTGGTATCTTGTCATTTTAGTATAATATTTGCTATCTTGCCTGTCCTATGGATGGATGCACACGTATAGAATCTCATTGTTGTTCAATGTTGGATTTGCAGCAGTCTAGAGGCTGTTGCAAGGAGAGGGGATGTGCTTTTAACGAAGAAGGCTTCTCATGTAAACTTAAAAGATCCATCACTTATAAAGAGACTATTTCTACTATTCAATGGTATGGACCATGAAAATGAGTCTATTACTGAATATTAATCCTGTTGGTTTTTTGCTTGGCATAAATTAATTCATCCTCTTACTCGTCTGTTAGGAGAAGTTTTTATAAAAAAAAGGAAGATGGGGGAGAGTAATCGCTCTATATAATGATCTTTTGTAGCCTTGATGGATATTGATGGCTTTACCTTATTTCTGTGGTGCATCTCATGTCTATGGTGCATGTGATATGATGTGGGCAAAATAAAATGATGATTGTATGTACTATCTTTTACTGAAAATTATATTTGCCAGGCCAACAGTCTATAATATTTCATTGTAAAGGTTTCTCCATCAATGAGTGAGGTTGCCTCATCGTTTCTTTGAAGGAAAAATTTCTCTAGATTTGAGTTTTTTTTCTTATAGCATTTTGAGGTTCATGGGGCTATAATTCTTTTTTTTCCCCCACAAAGTTGTTGATAGATTCCTGTTTCTCAAGCTGGCCAATCTATGAAGGATCCATATCATATAGTTACTGAATGTAATGCCAGCCCCTTCAAAGAAAGTTATACAGAGGTGGCTAGTATTTCAAAGCTATAGGATCAGTTTCAGTTTACTAACATGAGCCTTTTATTATGCTAAATATTTCTTTCATAAACTTCCAGAGACTTTTCTTTTTCTGGAAAGTGGCTGGATTTAAGACTGTCGTTCAGGAAAAAAATTCATTTAGATGGTGCTGTTGTAACAGCAACACCATGTGGGAAATATAAATTTTTCCAAAACTATAACCATGAAAAAAAATAAGATTTTCAGATCGTGGTGTCATGGACGTTAATGATGCTGGTATTTTCAATCTCTAGAAGCATTTTCGAAGTACTTTATTATTCAAGTTAAATGGACAATATCCTTATTTTTTGGCACTTTTTTTCTTTTCTAAAGAACAATTATAAAAGTTCATGAGGAAGGTATGAAATTTTTGCGGCCAATGAATTCGTGCAGTCATTAAAGATACAAAGATGCTAGAACCATTTTGTAAGTAATTCATTATTCAAGCGAAATTTGCATGGCCCTTGTCATTACTCTTTTGTTAAAGAATAACCATAAAAGTTTACGAGAACGGTATCCCAGGAGTGCTGCACCTATACAAAATTATCGAGAGTTTGCAAAGTCAAAAAAGTCTCCAAATTGGAAAGTGGCTTTTCGGCAGGTTGAATACTCGAAACTGTCGAAGAATTAGGATAAAATGTCGGGATAGGTATTTATTTAGTTTCCTTGTATTTTATTTTCTTTTATTTCTAAATCCTCATAATTCGGAAGTAGATCACTGGAATTTTTTTTTTTTGGTCCCAAGATCACTGGCATTAGGTAGTAGGAAATTGGTTCCTATTATGCTTCTATTTTATTGCGTTCTTCTCTAGTTGTCCAAGGACCTATGTATATGCAACGTTCTCTTTAAGTAATATATTAAAAAAAAAACGAGAAGAAATCATTTTTCTTCTTAGAAATCTGTACAAACCTCTAACCATAATTTACACTCGTAATAGCATTTATACACCACGATTTCACTTTCATGCAATTACTAAATTTTTTACAATTTGGCAGTATACTCACAATGCCCAAAAGAAACAAGAGTGGGAAGTCCTCTGTTAATTATGTGTGGCCCCTTATCTACATTTTAGTTCTTGGTCAATCTCTGCACTATGGTCTTTTAATCTAATCCCAATTCACGTGTGAGAGGGAGTTTTAGAACATTTAAATTTTAGATAAGGATGAGGTGGTCCCGCTATTCCTACAACACTCACAAAGGAGATCGTATCAAATATATTGGCGCTATTAAGAAGTAAACATCAGTCATTTTCGTTTTTCCATTATGCCTCATAACCCCTTAATGTTGTATAATTCGCATGTTGCACAGGTTCTACTGGAGATGATAGCGATGCGCCAGATTCAAAAATCGCTCCTGCCAATTCAGCCTTAAAAGAAAGATTGATGTTGGTCTTTTGTCATTCAACTACTGCAGCAAACAGTTTCCCATCGACTTTGCAGTGCATATTTGGGTGCATATACGGTACTCAGGGGCTTTTTCAAACCCTCCTCATTCAGTTTATCTTACAAAATGGACTAGAATTTTCCAATATGATAATATAGTAATTAAGCCGTATTTGGAGAGACTAATGATACTAACTACTTGTCTGAGAAGTAGCAGAGTAATATGAAGCAATATAAGAGTGTCTATGAAGTGCAAGTTCTAGTGAGATTTGCATGTAGTTGTGGTGAGAAGGGAGAGAGGAGAGTGCCTGATATTGATCTTATTGTATATCTGGGTCTATTTTATAATGTAACAAAGGAAGTGTGAAAATGTTGCCCACAATGTAAGAGCAAGATGGAAAGAAGTGCGCTAGCATTTGTGTTATTGGGAAACGTCATTTCAGCATACGGGCAAGAAATAAGGTTGATGATGGCATGCATCGTGATCAAGTACCAACTGATGCACAAAATGAATGCACATGTTTGATGAGAATACTTTGGTGGTGTGCAGTTGGGGGATGTCTTGGCTGTCTATTAAGAAACTCATTTTAGTTTCCTGTTGTGCCAAAATAAGTATCCTAATTTGGGATCTGGCCAGTTTTCTATGGTAGTACCCTCATTGAATATTCCGTGCCTTTGACTGATGCATGATGATGTTCAAAGCCACAAGCTGTAGTTGATTCATGACACCCGTCGAAGTTTGTCATCTCATTATAGGTGTGAAGTATCTATCCCATTATACCCTGAGGTTATAGTTATCTTCGTGGCTTTGTGTGATTAATTGATGAGCACAACTTGTTCTATATGAGGATGTTTCATGTGAATAAAGACTGCATCCGGTATTTCACAAGTCCTATTGCAAAATGATTAGTAGCTAAGGTAAAACTATAGTCTCCTGACAGCTGCTGATTTAGGCTACCTTGTTCTATGCATTATATGCATTGTGTCTTGTTCTTGAGTGATTCTACCTTTTTTCCTTCCTGTTTGACAATTTGTGATCTTTGGCATAGATAGATATGGATACTCACGTTTAGAATTATATTATATGGTGTACATGTACCGGCTAGCCCTTCCTTTTTCATGATAATAGTTTCTGTATAAATCATATTTCTTTTTCATGCTGTTACATCTGAAATTATGATATTATAGGAGAGGGTACCACCAGAAAATTGAAGCAGTTGGGAATGGAGTTCGTTGTTTGGGTATTCAAGGAGGTAAGGGTTATATATTGGTTTCAACTTATAGTTAACCCTACTTTGAAGTATGAAAGAAATATCAGGTCGTCATCGTAAAATTGCCTAATTGTAATGCCATTCACCATAGTTCTTATGTTATGCTCAACCTCTTAAGTAAACTCCACTCAGTACATTGAATGCGAGGTTTTGTTAAACCATTCTATATAGTTAAATTTGTCTTCTGCCATAATTAAAGACGGTCTCTTCCAAAATTAACACACCCTCAAAGGCTCTAAGAAAAGAGAAAAAGGGAAACAATGGTACCTAATGAAATGCTAAAATGGTTCAAGCATGTAGAATCGACATCTTAGTTACAATGCAAGGTTGAATATCCAGGTATTAAGTGTCTGGCAAAATTTTTTGGAAATTCATTTTCTGATAATTGAACATCATTATAGGTGCACTTGACATGCATTTCTCTATTCCAATCTTTGAAGTCCGTGCTCACCATTCATTGATCTAGTGGAGGGACTAACGGCTCTAGCTTCTTAGTGTGGAAATACAAATAAGCACAGTAATGTGTGTACAGGGCCCTTCTTGTTTTTTGTGAATTGTACCCGCGAAATATCTGAATGCATATGCAATAGAGTCTATTCCTTTCACTAAGAAACTATTTGTAGGCATATGCATTGATGTCACTTAAGCCATTTTTCTTAGTGCTGATTATTTGCTCGAGGAGTATTGTACTATCGACAGCTCTCTTTTTGGTCTAAGACACTAACGTAATACATCTTACAATTAAACTTGAAAATAAAATGATTAGCAACTTTCACTGTGATATTAGCAGTTTATCTTGTCATTCTAATGTTGGAAAAATTTGTTATTAGTGTGAACTGATGACTTTTGCCAATTAAATTATATCTTTCTCAGGCAAAGTCTGATCAGTTAAATCTAATGGGCCCTGTTATCTTTAGTCAAATTATGAAGACACTTGATGGTTATTCAAGTTCCGCATCAGGTGAGCTTAGCATGAGACATAGTTCGCTTGATGTGGTTCTTTCAGTCATCTTTTATGATTAAGATCCAGCAAGTATGTAGTCCATGAATACCTATTTGTGTTGTTCATGTAGATACTAATGCCAAGGCCACAAAAACATTTGCTTTTGAAGCTATTGGGTGGCTAGCAAAGCGAACGCCTCAGCTTTTCAGGTACCGGACGAGATTCTCCCTCGCTACCTCTCTCTAAACACCCCCCCCCCCTCCAAACACCCCCAACTCCCCAAAAAAAAAATTGGGCTTTTTGTGCGTTGGATTTATCCCCTACTTGGCCTGCTCTTAGGGATAAAGTTGATATGGCTGCCCGGCTTTTTGATGCATTGAAGTTGGAAGAACCGTCTCTCCGTTCTACGATTCGAGACGCGACTGTTTCCCTTGCTGCTGCATACAAGGTAGCTACACTCTCTCTATATGGGTGACCATATGAATATTATTCTCGATGCATGAAATAATAATTAATGAAGACCCCTTTCTGGTAGCACATGACAAATGGTTGTTCTAACTAGCAATTTTAGCAATTGGTGAACTTTTTATTTGGTCCGCTTTAGGTGTAATTAGTTTAAATTTCTTCACCAACTATAACATCATTTCGTGGTAGTGCCGCTTAAAGATTGAATTTTCTGAAACGATTATAGCTGGTCCTACATCTCATTACTTATAGGTCTATGCTAAAGCACTTATAATCGAGGTTTGAATATGAAGACAGATTGTTGACACTCTTCATGTTTGGCTTTTGTTACGGATGATGAGAAGACTGATATCATTATCTCAGACCTTAGGAAGAGCCTAGTTTCCATCGTGTTACAAATTCAAAAAGTCAACTGGCGGGTATTATAAAATAAATTGCAATGACTATCGACTTGTCTATAGATTGTGTTACTATTGTGCTTTTCAATGGGGCATTTAGGGCCTGCATGGTAACACTCCCGGGAACAGCTGTTTCTATTCTTTTGTTCCCGGGAGCAGATTTTTTATTCTCGGGAACAGAAACGCGTTTGGTAAATTTTTTGTTCCTTGGAACAGGTTTGGAGTAGAAATCAGAAACAAGAAAAAGTTGTTTATTGTTTCTGGAACAATTTTAAGAAACACTTTTTTTTTCTTTTTTCTTTCTCTTTACTTTTTTTCTTCTTCTTCCTCTTCCTCTTCCTCCCACCCCTCAGCCGCCCCATCGCCGCCGCCGGGCAAGGTCCGGCGAGCTCGCCGGCGCCTCGCCAGGCCAGGGCGAGGTCCGGCAAGCTCGCCGAAGCCTCACCCAGGCGGCGCAAGGCCAAGCGAGCCTCACCCGGCCACCGGCGAGACTCGGCCTTGCAGATCTGGGCAAGGCCGAGCCTCACCGGCAGCAACCAACAAAAAGAAGGGAGAAAAAAAAGAAAAAGAAAATTAAAAAAATCAAAAAAGTAGAAATTTTTACCAAACGTATTTCTGTTCCTGGAGTAAAAATTTTGAACCATTATCAAACACCCCCAAATGCTCAGAAACAGTTTCCGGGAACAGAAATAAGAAAAAACATTTCTGGACAAAAACTGTTCCCGGAAACAGAAACGTTGCCATGCGCGCCCTTAATGCTATTACAAAAAAAAGTAGTGCATTTAGTACAATCTAATAAAAGTTACTGGCTTTAGATCTTTTGTTGGAGCCTAGACTCACTATAATTTTAATAAAAACTCTTTTAGGTATATTTATATGACATGAAATAAAATATTGAAGGAGGTGAAAAAGAGAGATATAGAGTACTCTGGAGCTGGAGCTTACGATGGATAATACAGAATTGAAAACAGTGGCATTAACCAATTCATACAGCCGAGCCACTTATTGGAATAAGGCTTATAATGAAGTATCTGAAATGGCGGCGGTGGTGGAGGAATTGCTTATAATGTCTGTTGATAGTAGTGGCAGTGGTGATGCGTGGTGGTGGTGGAAGCATTAATTGTAGTTTAATTGCCTGTAATATCTCTACTTGCAAATATCTTTCTTTGAGTGTACATTTCGATTTGGTTATGGATTTGGTGAGTGTATCTCTTAGTTTTGTCCTCTGGCATATGGTTAAGTAGTCACTTCAACCAATAGGTGGGAAAAGTATCCCCTCTAAGGTCATGCATCAATCTGTTGCCATGTGCTCTTGGGTATTCAAATTCTAAAATAAAGAACTTAAAAATGTGTTTTTGAAGGAAAAGATTCCTCCTTTCTGGTTTTGAGAACTTTTTGTCCTAATAGGCAGCCTTATTTCCTTTCATTTCTTTTGATGCATCTCCCTTTATGAGAGAGCACTAATACTATTTTCGCTCCATTCGTCAGGATGCATCCATTAGTGTGCTAAAGGATTTGGAGGCAATACTGTTGGAAAATTTGAAACAGGTTTTGTACTGTTTGGTTTAGTAAATATGTATAGCAGGAGTGTACATTTTATATGGAAATTGAGTACCTTCTTTTAATCAGGAAGAAAGTGAAGTACGTTTCTGTGCTGTGAAGTGGGCAATTATAATTTTTGATTCGCAACATTGCCCAAGTCGATATCTATGTATGCTTGGGGCTGGAGATCCTGACTCACATGTAAGGTAGATGACATATTCTCTTAAAAGTGTAAATATGATAAAAGATTCTAAAATGCTTTTCAGTCAATTAGCTGGGCATTCCTGGATAGTATTTGTATATATAAGGGAGGAGTTATGGCTTAGTGTAGAGCGTTAGACATTTCTCTATTTGTTGCAAGTTTGTGCAAACAAGTACATGTATTATATAGGCGCCTGTAGGTCATGTTACTTCTTTGTCAGATTATGAGTGTAATTCGTGGATGTTGATGATCTGGTGTTGATGTTTTAAGTTTCTTTATTCTTATGCTCTTTCGGTGCTGCTTGATATTGAATCTTGTTTTCTTCTTATGTTTCATAACGCCACTAAAGTTGTTCCCATAGATAAGACTTTCTCTGGCTAGCTTTGTAAATTGGTCTTTGCCCTCATTATATATGCATACAGTGGTAATTGTCTTTATTACTAATGCAAAGTTATTGTTTGCTCTGCTTTTTTCTTTTAAAATTTTCTTTGAAGGAAAATGGCACTGGAAGGCCTGTTCCCTCGTAACGATAATGGGCAGCCTACCCATCATGATATCAGTCTGAAGTACCCAAAACTTGGTGACACGTTGACTTACATCCTCAAGCAGCGACCAGAAGTGTTAGAATCAACTGAAACAAGGGAACAAGGGCTCCTTTTTCCTTCAGAAACTTATGCTGCAATGATCGAGTTTCTATTGAAGTGTTTTGAGTCAGAAAAGCTGCCTTCTGAAATTGATGGAGGACCCTCTGAATTTTCATCTTCAGTGAAAAATATGTGTTTACTGCTAGATCATGCTATGGTATTTGAAGGCTCGGATAAGTTGCATGCTTGTGCCTCCAGGGCGCTGTTGGCAATTGGATCTCATACTCCACAAGTATGGCAAAAAGAAGCCACTGGACATGCTACTTCTTTTTTTCGTTTTCCATGCGGGACTAGCATTAACTTTTCCTACTAAATGTCGAACTTTGCAGGTGATCGTTCCTCATTATGCTAACAAACTGCCATGGCTAAAGCAATTACTGAGTCACTGGGACATTGAGACTCGTGAAACTGCTGCGCGCTTACTTGGAATGGTCTCCTCCGCTCTTCCGACCACAGCTGCTTCAGCTTTGATAAGCGAGCTAGTTTCTTCAATCAGCGATTCACGCAAAATAAGGTTTAGCAAATTTTCTTTTTAGATTGACCCTTCATTTTTTATTTTTACTCTAAAGTCAAGAGTTCTCCTGATTTGGGGATTTCAATGTGTTCTTCAGGTTCGATTATCATTACGGAGCGGTATGTGCTATAGGATATGTCACGGCAGATTGTATTTGTAGGACACCTCCTGTAAGTCAGAGCTTCTTGTGTTTTTCTCGGGCAACTCATAAGAGAGTTGCTTGTTTCCCATACATTTATTTGTTCTCTCTCTCGTTGTCCTGTGGCGACATTGTCACCTGTGTGCATTGTTTGGGAACATGGAGGGGGGAAAGGGAGAAAATTTGTCCCCTCCTCTTCTCCTCACAAAAGTTTTACCGTTAACCCATCTTCGGCATCATCCCTCCCTCATTTTTCTTCCTCTCCCCTCCTTCCAAAACAAAGCATAAATGCATGTGATTCCTGACGGGAATATATCCGTGACATTGTATGGTCAATTATCTTATCAGTATCTTCCTTCTGATTGCACTGTGGCATGTTGTTGATACATTTATGGACTAACTTCTGTTTTACGTTTGCTCCATGCCTCATTTGTTCTGCTCATTTATTATACTTCAGACTAAGTGGCAACATTCTGATGGTTTTTACTCTCTGGGTAACATTTGTTGTCCTAGGCGCTAGGTTGGTTATGATCCAAAGAGGAAAATTCCAATTTGTTGAACCGTCAACAATAATAATGAGCTATGTCTTGAATTTTTTTAATTTAATTGATTACGGATTTGGTAAATGACTTCTTCTGCATTGCTTTTCTCTGTGGCGAAAGATAACTTTAATTGATGAAACGAAGAAAAATTTCAGCTTTTCTGATTTGTTTGCTGATTGACAAATATCTTCATTTGATACAAAGTGCTATATGATCCATTCAACTTACTTTCATGATCTCGGGGAAAAAAAGGGTTTTACTTTCATAATCACAGTGATTTACCAAGGCTTTATACTTTCAATGTGATCCTCATTGAGATTACTGTATTTATGTCTTTTCCATTTTACTATGTTTAAGATGAGCTATCACTCCTATCCTGTGCTATTTATTCAACTTCCTTTTTAATCCATGATTAATAAATTTATAATTTTTTCCAAAGAAAGATGCTTGAGGAAAATACACACGTTAAACGATAGCGCATTGTTAGTTATGAATCCATACAACTTTTATCATTCAAATCCTATGATTTCCAGTTGAAATAGTTCCAACTCTACACCTTCCTTTGCTTGCAAGCTCTTTTTCTTGTTATTGATGTGAAATTGGACTTTGATAGAAGTGTTAGGAGTAGGATGTCCATTTACGTATGTTGAGGTCGGCGCAAGTTGCAACATAATGACATAAATGTATAAAGTTTTTTTTTGGTAATGGTAAATATTATAGAAACTTTTCAACCATACAGCTATACAAAGGGGGGGTGAGACTTGGCCCCAGCCCACACTCAACGAGACAACAAGTCACTGGAGTGGGGGGGCCAGATTCACAAAAGAAGAAGCATTTAAATATAGGAGCCAACATCAGCAGAACCTAACTCTTGCTCCACAACCTATACAAAAATATTAGGGTCTAACCCCCAACTATGCTGCAATCTCCTATTTCGTAGGTTATCAGTTACTGACTTGTAGGAAATGGCCTTGTCCTTTACCAACCTGGTAATGTACTGTTTCATAGCAGGTATAGAAAGATTGGAGGACCGGAATATTATGTCATTCCTAGTCTTCCAAATCACATAACAGAGAGCTCCAAAAGAGGATCTAGCGATGTCACCATAGAATCCACTTCCTGATAAATTGTTGCTTACCCAGCTAAGATTTTCCCCCCAAGGTCGGTTACTCCAGGGAATATTGCACTTTGCAGCCCAAAACGTAGCAATCGAGTTGGAAACATGACAATCAAAAAAGAGGTGATTGGTAGAATCGGGTCTACCATTACAAAAAGCACAGTGCACCAAAGGCAGTCTACCATAAGACATAAGGAAAACCTGGGTTGGAAGCCGATTCCGAGATATCAGCCACAAAAGGAATTGGTGACAAGGAGCTAATGCCTTGTGCCATACAAAAGAGGCCCACGATACAAGCGTTGCTTTCCAGCGGATGACCGACCAGGCAGACGCCGTAGAGAAAGTGCCAGAAGGATGCATCAACCAGGTGAACTTGTCACTTAGTTGGTTTATAGAAGGGATTAGGATCTGCCAACGGCGTATCTCATTTAGGATGACTTGTCCATCCAGGGAGAAGAGATCTGCAACCTTTGAATCCCTATCAAGGGTCGACCGGTATATATAACTATTATCAAAAATAGAGTTTATGGGACCCAAGTCCATCCACGGATCAAACCATAGCGAAGTAGTCAATCCATTTCCAATCTTCCACTTGAAGAAGTTAATACTTTCCCTTCTTAAAGTAAGCAGTTTCCTCCAAGTCCATGAACAAACGGATGGGGGGGATGTTATCCAAGTTAATACTTTCCCTTCATAAATGTATAAAGTTGCTCTTTTCTTTTCTGAATAACTGTGGTGGATATTATTAAGTTGAGCTGATTTTTTTTGCATTACATAAATCGTGTTATAATTGGCATTCATCTCTTTAGATACCAGAAGTACTGCTCCAGAGTGTACTCAAATGCCTGGTTGACGTTGTGAACTCTGAGAGTGCAACATTGGCATCTATTGCCATGCAAGCATTAGGTCATATTGGGTTGCGTGTCCCATTACCTTCAATTGCTGACGACTCCACCTCAGGTAACTTTTTTCTTCCTGGAATTGTTGGAATCAGTTTCATGGATTATTGGTCATGTTAGACTCCATTCAACTTGCAGCCGACATATTCATGGTTATACAAGAAGAGCTGAGGAAGCTACTTTCTGGTGATGATACTAAAGCAATTCAGAAAATTGCTGTATCGCTTGGACATGTCTGTGTGAAAGAAACATCATCTTCACGTCTCAACATTGCGATTGATTTGGTTTTCAGCCTTTGCCGTTCGAAGGTTGGGCACACTGATTCTCGTTGCTCTTTCTGCTTGTGGTTGTCTTAGTATATGATGCCTGTTTGGTCTTATTATTGCATAGCACCTGAATGTTCTCTTATCTCTGAATCCTTGAGTTGTACAGGTTGAGGATGTCCTTTTTGCTGCTGGGGAGGCTTTGTCTTTCTTGTGGGGAACCGTCCCTGTGACTGCCGACACAATTCTCAAGACTAATTATACTTCACTCTCTATGTCTTCAAACTACCTTATGGAAAACATGAGCACATCTTTGACTGGATATAACTCTAATGGAATGATTGAAGACACCAAAGATTCTCGTGCTAGTGTTAGAAATGCAATCACTACAAGGCTCATTGAAGATTTGCCATACAGTTGTAGAAAGGAAGAACGCTGTGCTGGAGCTGTCTGGTTGTTGTCATTGACCATGTATTGTGGCCATGATGCAAATATCCACCAAATGCTGCCAGAGATTCAGGTTTATTGTCAACGGATAAGCCAAATTTTTCTACTTTTGAGCTTGTTATTATCACTATTATTATTGGCCAATTGTCTCATGAGCTTGTTGAAAACGCACTCTATAGGCTCTGCAAGAACTCTTTCCATGTGGGACTAAGCCCTTTTGACTCTAGCTTATTTCTACTCTTGCGATCATTATGTCAGAAAGATGCTGGTTTTTAGCAGAGGATTTGTGGTTTAGTGGGGATTGAAGTTCTTGTGACTAATCTCTACTGCATTCCCCCTTAAAAGTACATTAACAGAGTTGTTTTAATTCTATAGATTACTCTTATATATACTAGTAGCCAAGCTTATAAGTAAAAATTGAACAGACAACAATAAATTCAATACACTAACATATGAAGAGGATGAATGGACATTGTGGTTGGGTGTTACGATGGATGTTTTTGATACTTATCAAGGGCCTTGAGCTCTTGGTTCATCATATTTGCTGAATTAACGTGAAATTGCATTGGCACGCTAAAGTATGAGGGAAGTTGGAAGGTCCAACTTTTTTCTAGACAAATGGATGCACTGAGTTTTTCTTGTACTATAGAATTCCTGGAAAGGATATCATGTTCACTTCTAACAACATGAAGAGGCGCACATTGCTGTATTTATAGGTTACCTGTACATTGCATTAATTGTAGTCAAAAGATAAAGGTCAATTTAGTTGTGCAAATAAGCTGAGACAAGGTCTTTTCTCGTTGAAGAAAAGACTTTGTCACTCTTTTCATGTCAAGAAGAATCTATGCAATCATTTTAGATCAATTAAGACCCGACAAACAGCTGAGAAAAGAGGTGAAGAACGTTGGTGGATTGGAAAATGAAATTAGACAATTTATCTGCTCAAAAGATTACCATTTTACTTTGTCGCTATTATTCAGCGTTTTTTTTTTTTTTTAATGCAGGAAGCATTCGTACACCTTCTTTGCAAACAAAATGAACTTACTCAGGAGCTTGCTTCGCAAGGCATAAGCATTGTATATGAGCTTGGACATGCATCTATGAAGAAAAACTTGGTGAATGCACTTGTCAAAGCTCTAATAACGGGATCTATGAAGAGAAATAGAGCCACCAAGGTTTGTTGTATTGTAGTTCGAGTTATCTTAGTAAGAAATTTGATTGAAGACTCTACTAAGAACCCAGAAGGGTTTAAATTATGTCTAGACTCCAGAATACAAATAATGAGGAACTGCTGGATGGAGGAGCATTTAATACTTGAAAATATTGACTTCATTTAAGCATCTGTGCCTTCTTCTGGTGACAAATGTAAGGATGAAATTTCGTCGTACAGCTTGCTGAAGATTCTGAAGTTTCCCAAGTGGGGGCTATTGGGAGTGGTGGAAAACTTAGCGCTTACAAAAAACTGTGCAAAATGGCGAGTGACGTAGGGCAACCAGGTCTAATATACAAGTTTGTGGATCTTGCAAATCACCATGCTTCTCTACATTCGAAAAGGGGTGCTGCTTTTGGCTTCACTAGAATAGCCAAGCAAGCTGAGGATGCTCTTCAGCCACATCTAAGTGCCTTAATACCCGGACTTCTGCGATATCAGTATGATCCTGACAAAAATGTTCAGGTGGAGGCCCCAAATTCCTGTATTTTAGTTAATCTGTTCAAATGACATCTTTTTGATGAATTCTTGCGTGTAAAGGCAATTTTATTCTTCATTGCCTTGTGATACCTTGAAAAGATACTCTCTTTTTTTGCCCCCGTTGGGTTTTCCATTTGGTATTTCTTCCTCTTTTCTTGATGCTCTTCTTGGATGTGATACAGGATACAATGGCACATATCTGGAAGGCCCTAGTAAAGGACCAAAGAGAACTATTGATGAACATTTTGACCTAATCATGGATGATTTGTTAAAAGAATGTGGTTCTAAGCTCATGTCTACACGGGAGGCTTCCTGTCTTGCTCTTGCCGATATTGTCCAACAGCGAAAATTGAATCAGGTAAGGATGTGGATGGAAATACAGGATATTTGAGACTCTAAGATTCATCAGATAATCCCCAAGTAATAACATAAGCCATTGATAATTTATGCCATCCACGTTTCTGAAAGGTGAAGTTAGTCTAATTTCTCCTTTCCTTTCCTTGATCTTACGCCTTGATTGAAGAGCATGTTATGAAATAGTTGACGCTAAGCATGCAAAACATCATTGCTCTCTTTAGGTGGAAAGTTAGATTACCATGTGCTAATGCTGGTTCTCGAAGTGAGTGAACTTAGGTGGAGTCAATGTGCACCCCACCCCCCCCCCCCCCCCCCCGGCCCCGCCCCCAAAAAAAAAAAAAGATTCAGCCGATAGGCGAAAGGGAAATAAGAGAAGAAGAGTGGGCGGTTGAGCCATTCTTTTCGCATTTTCCTAGTGTTTGCTCATCTTATTCTGCAGGAAAAGAAAGATAAATTGATTGTATAGTTAGACTTTATCTCCTCCAAGAAACTTAAATTGGAAGTTTTAACTGAAGCTTCATGGAAATTAAAAGCGACTAGAATTCAAGTGATTTCTGCGCTTATATTTGGAAAAATGCCTAACTTTTCTTACCTGCTTTTTGTTTATTCTTTCGAATTATCAACTGCTAAAAGTATTGTTTGGTTTCAGCCCAAGCAACTTAATTTCCTTTTTCATTGGAGATTGTAATTTGTTGAGACGTTATTTTCCTGTCTGTCAAGCATTCACATGTACTCTTTTTTTCATATGTTAAATCACTATGCAACTTGAAAGATGTCAATATTACTTTTGATATGCATTGCGTTATGTTTATATTTAAATTAATGCCGATATTTGGTGATTTAATTTATTTCCTATTCAATATCATGTTATGGTATCATGCAAGACATCACGACTCGAATTTGAAGTTGCTGGGTGGATCTGTTTCTTCATGAGCATGTTTCTTCCATCTTCTAGCTTCTTGTAGAGGCAAATTGGTCTTATATGGGAAGAAAACCTTAATGGTGAAACTAAGTTAAAAGGAATTGAAGATGAGAATTGAAGAACTATTGGTTACCACAATACATTTTCTTAGTTTCCGAAATGGCAGGCTTATATTGACAACATATCTGTCCGTCTTTGGTGACCTTATAATGAAATTTACTCAAGAAAAAAGAGTGAGTTTGATTGGTGGGCTTTTGCAATGAAAAACCAAAGAAGTTTGGTTTATATTGCTCTCAATACCAATGTATATTTTTCCCAATATACTAATTATAGTTTGGTCGAGTAGGTTGGCAAGCATCTGGAAAAAGTATGGAGTGCTGCCTTTCAAGCCATGGGTGATATTAATGATGCTGTCCGGAAGTCTGGTTACATATTATGCCGTGCATTGACTTCATTGACAATACGCCTCTGCGATGTCAACCAAACTGAAGTATCAAATTCACTCCAAGCTATGGATGTTGTTTTACCGTATCTACTTAAAGAAGGCATTCAAAGTACAGGTGATACTATTCGTAAAGCATCATCAATTGCCGTTGTAATGGAGCTCACGAAGGTTCGACATATCTTCTTTTGAGAACTTTCGTTACAAAAGTTTAGTCCTTAAGAAGAACATTTGGCCTCCTTTACCATCGCATATTGTTCATCTTTTTGAGAAAAGAAAGGCCTTTATGGAAGGACTCTCTATCTTGCTGTTTTCAGATGTTCAAAAAGTTCTCCGAGAAAGTTAATTAATGAAAATATATATTTAATAATTCGAAAAGATGAGTAGAGCTATAGTTTTGAATATGCAGTTGCCCACCTGGCTATCTATTTACTACCTAAGGATTGTATATAAGCTAAAAACCAAATGGAAGCCACTTGGTTTAGTAAGGTGGTCAGGTGTGTTAATTTGTGAATGAAATGCTGAAAGACTAAGACTTGGCTTTGCATACTTTGGGGGTTTTGTTGAAAATAATGTGCTATATGATTGATACATTTTTTTTTTCTGAGGTTTGTATCAGTGGTTGGATTTTCTAGAAGGAGCTAGTTTTGTAAATATTTCTGTGTCCAGAATTATGAGGTACTTCTTTATTTGAAAAGGGCTAGTTTTTAATCAGAGGCATCACCTGTAAGTATTTATTTAATCACAGGGTGCGGGGGTCGCACTTCGTCCACATTTGGCAGATTTAGTCCCCTGCATGCTTGAAAGTTTGTCAAGCCTTGAGAACCAAGGTTTCAATTATGTCGAGGTATATGAGAATTTCACTAGCCACTCTCGCTATTTGGAATCTCGCTTGTCTGTCAGTTCAATATTTTTTTCTGTTCATATGCTTTATCTCGTAGTTGCACGCAACAAACATTGGATTGAACACAGAGAAACTTGAAAACTTGCGGATTTCGAGTGCCAAAAGTTCTCCTATGTGGGAAACTCTGGACCGGTGCATAAATGTCGTGGATGCGGAATCCTTGAAAAACTTGGTTCCTCGACTTACCCAAATGGTACGAGCTGGCGTGGGCTTAAACACAAGGTCTGTTGGCACGATCTCATATGCACTTTTCCTAGTGAGCAGATGCTGCAAGATAGACTTTGACATTCTCATCCATATCTGTTTTCGTGTAATATTTCTGTATTCTAGTCCCTGATGTCTCTGATTCAAGATATTTCATGTCCCTTTTCAGTCTCATTTTTCTCCGATTCACTGGGACAAAAAAGCCAGCTAGCTAATTCGTTATACCTCCAAAACATCAATGGCCGTGGGTAAATTTTTAGGTTAATTCAATAAAGTATAATTTCTCTGTGGTTGGACAGCCATCTTCCTTTTCAAGTTGTACTTTCCTTCGAAAGAAGTCGGCTATTGTCTTGGGAACACATCTCTCCTGAGGGTTTTGAGATATGTGTTGCACTTGAACAATTTTTGGGATTTGTGGGACAGCAAGAGGTGTCCAACGTATGTCTGATGATGGAGAAGAACAGTCTCTCTTGACGTAAACGAGTCTTTATAAAACTCTCATTTCTCTCATAGTCTAGCTCCGATGGAGATTTAGGAATCGGGAACTTAGTTGCCACCTTCATGCTCTGAATTTACCAACAATCATTTCTTTATATCTCCTTTAAACAGTCTAGCCAAATGTCATCTACTTATTGTGGTGCAAAATGATGTATAAAATGAACATCAAACCATTAAGGAAGAGAAGAAAAATTACAAAGATTGTGGTTCAAGGAACGAGAAACATTCTATGCTTTTGCGCCACCAAATGCACATAGGAAGATGCCGTTTTTTACTCAAAAAGTTGAAGAATGAAATTTATTCTCTCTAATTTATTTAATCAAATTTAGAAGGCTGGAATGTTGCTATATTAGATGATCAAGCATACCTACACTATTTTCCGTACTTAATAGACTACTCTTGATTAACTCGCAGGGTTGGTGTTGCCAGCTTTATTCGCTTGTTAGTTCAAAAAGTTGGCATAGATATTAAACCATTTGCAAACACACTATTGAAGTTGCTGTTTGGAGCCGTGAAGAGGGAGAACAGTCCTGCACAAAAACGTGCCTTTTCAGATGCCTGTGCCGTAGTACTAAAGTATGCAAGTGCCTCTCAGGCACAGGAGTTAATTGAAGACTCCACAGCTTTGCATGCCGTTGACAAAAATTCACAAATCTCTTGTGCGATTTTGCTGAAAAGCTTTCTAACCATAGCCCCAGAGGTGGTCGGTGGATATCATAAAGTAATTCTACCCGCAATCTTTATTTCAAGGTACTTTGCTCTTGTTGTTCTTTTACTCTTCATCTTTTATGGTTTGTATAATTGTGGATCCGTTATTTGATATGCAAGTGTCATGCATCTTCGAGGTATCTTAGAGGCCTAAAAGACCTGGAAGATTCTCTTGAGAATGAGAAAATCTTTGACATCCAGAGACAGACAAAAAGTATGGATAAGTGTATTGGAAGTCTTAAAAATTTGTTAACAAAGTGTAATCGAATTAAAATTTTCAAAAAGTGCTATTAATGGAAGAACTTGATTTGATCAATTTGACAAATTTTAGAACTTGATTGTACTTTTTGAAAATTTGAGGACTCAATTATACTTTCATGACAAGTTTTAGAACTTGATTACATTATTTGAATATTTTAGGACTATTGCATCTTCATGATAAGTTTTAGAACTTGTTGCATTTTTTGAAAATTTTAGAACTACACTTTCATGAAAAATTTTAGGACTTCTATTGAACTTTACTTATTAGAAAAGTGGAGTAGAAAATCTTTGAAATTACAAATGGTTCTTGGGTTTTTTTTCCTTCTCCTTGGTTTTTTTTATAGGATATCATTTCTAAATTCCATGAAAAATGTGGACCGACCATTAGAAGATGCTGGTATCAATTAAGTCATAAGTTATATGCCGGCATCTAGTGCAGCTGCATGATGAATTGTAGTAAAGATAAAGGAAAAGGAGAAAATGCATTTTGTAGAAACTCTGAAGTTGATACCAATTAACTTTTTGAATTTAGAGGTTCTAAGATTGTGTTTTGTTTGGAAGAGAATGAGAACTTTCAATAGTGAACATTTGATGAGTTATTCCTCCAACCAACCTTTAGAGTTTGAGAACATGTTCATCATTCTGCAGACTTGAGGATGACAAGAAGCTTTCTAAAAACCCTAAGAACCATTTGTAATTCTAGAGATTTTCAACTTCACTTTTCTTGTAAGAAAATTTCATTGGAAGTCTAGTGCACCATTAGAAGATGCTGGCATCAATTAAGTCTTAAGTTACATGCCGGCATCTAGTGTAGATGCATGATGAATTGTTGTAAAGATAAAGGAAAAGGAGAAAACACATTTTGAAGAAACTTTGAAGTGGACACCAGTTAACTTTTTGAATTTAGTGGTTCTAAGATTGTGTTTTATTTGGAAGAGAACGAGAACTTTCGAACGTGTGATGAGTTAGTCCTCCAACCAACTTTTAGAGTTTGAGAACATGTTCATTCTGCAGATTTGAGGATGACAAGAAGCTTTCTAGCATATTTGAGGAACTATGGGAAGAACATACAAGCGGTGAAAAAATTACCCTTCAGCTGTACATGGAAGAAATAGTTTCTCTTATTTGTGACAACATTTCATCTTCATCATGGGAAAGTAAGAAAAAGGTAGGCTTTTCTTTTTGGTTTTCTATATTTTGAAATTAGTGCTTTCCCCAAAACCGTAAGTTATAAGGAAAGCTTCTTGTTATGAATGTCTTGGGGCATTCTTAAGCACACTAGAGAAGGAAAATTTTCATTTTCAAATTATTGGTTACACATAAAATAAGAAAAACAATGCTAGGGAAAATTGCAACATTTTTATTATTTACTTAACAATTGCCCTGGGGCACTCTTCAACAAAATCCATGAGAAAAAGATTCCACAATGTCTCACATGCAAGACGATCCTTACATATGAAGCACATAATCTGGACATCAACTGGAGGCAGGAACAAAGGCATTTAAACAGAAGTTGCAGATAGAAAAAAATGAGGAAGCGCCAGGATTTAAAATCGTAACACCCCTTTTTGTCCAAAAGCTTACACTGGACACAAGCAATTTCATAATGTATCTATTGCATAATGATCTTTATAGACGCTCCGTTTAATACTGAAAAAATCATACTTCCGAGATACGTCTGTCTGAAAGATTTTAAGTAGGTCGTCTCTTATGTATAAGAAATCCAAATGCCTGATTGTTTTTGTGAATAAATTTGCAGGCTGCCCAGGCAATCCGCAAGCTTGGTGAAGTATTGGGTGAATCCCTGTCTCCTTTTCATCAAGTTTTGCGCATATCTCTTATGGAAGAACTTTCAGGTCGATTATGGGAGGTAGGAAATGTCCTGGACTTTGTTACAGGAGAGGCAATGTGTAGTTTGTCTTCTAAAGTACTAATGCAAAGGCATGATGCAAGAATAGCAGGAATAAAGGCTCAATTATATCACATACTGCCTTGCCTTCTCAGATGTTAATGCGTTAATTTCTTCCTACAATACTGTAGGGCAAGGAGGCTCTTTTGTATGCCTTGGGTGCTCTTTCGAAGTCTTGCCATCAAGCCATCTCCAAGGAAGATCCCGACGCTGGTGGTGCTATTCTGAATTTGCTATCCTCTGCATGCACAAAAAAGGTCAAGAAATACCGGGAAGCAGCACTTCTAAGCCTTGATCAGGTAATTCCAGATTATTGTGCGTTCCCAAATGCAATTCTCTTCATTTAGAAAAATGTAGGGGTTTTACGAGCTCTCACATTAAGAAACTTTCCAGCACTACATTATTTGGAAAGTGCTGCTTCAGGTTGATTTCATTTTCTTAATTCCCAACTAGAATCTGCTCCCGACCATCTGCCTTCCTCTCTAATGAAGATCTTGAACTCTTCATGGTTTTTCAGGTTATAAAAGCATTTGGCAATCATGAGTTCTTCAACATGGTTTTTCCAAAATTGTTTGACCTGAGCAGTTCAGCCATTTCTGCTAAGTCTGGACAAGGACATTCAGCAAATGATTCTGCTAAATCAGGTTCATCCATATTTCTAACTTGTAACTGTCCAGCTTTCAGGATTTTGAGTTTTCCTGCATTGCAACCTTTGAATTCCATATCATAACTTTCTCTCCTTGTTAAACTGTGCATTTTACATGGCACGGTTGATATGTGCAGACTATGATGGAAAAGAGGATTCTTCCATTCCGCTAGAAAAAGTACTGGATTGTATCACATCATGTATCCGTATTGCATATATTGATGATATTCTCAAAAAGGAAAATAACTTGAAGCACCTCTGGATTGTCTCCCTCTCACCCGAGTTGTCATGGAATGGTATCTTCATAGCCAAATTTTTCTTAGGTGATTGCTGCATGAAAAGTGTTTACACTAACTGTTTCATTCTGCAGTCAAAATATCGGCTTTTCTATCAATTAAGGGACTCTGCTCAAGGATTCACGACACTTTGCTTAATTCTCAGCTAGCTTCTCAACAAGCAAATTCAGCATCTTTGTTTCATGAGGTAATTAGCATCCACTTTCTTATAATATTGCTGAGGAACAGAGTAACTAAGGGATGATATCTCTTAACTTTGGTTAAGGATAATAGCTTTCCTTTATTATGACGGACATGTTTCACTTACCAGCTTTAGAATAATCAGTTATCATTCTGTTCTCCAGATTGCTTATCTGGATTCTGATAATTTGTTTTTCCTTTGCAATTTTAAGCTGCTTTCTTCAGTGTCACTCAAAGTGGCAGAATGCATAGCCACCGTTAAGATAACGCAGGTATGTCTTTACTTTCCCCTTTGTGGTGAGAATAGCCTTCGCCTTCATCTTCTTTGAAAAAATCTGATCTAGTGTGGCTTTCACCTAGATGTAGGATTGCAGCATTATTAAGTCTCATGCATATATAGGTGACTTTACTCCAGTAAATAAGAGTTTCATTAAGTTATCCACTAAGAATTCCGGAGTTAGAGAGCATACATTACCTTCGCAATGTGAAGAAGCAAATTTTTTCTTTTTCTTTAATCTTTAAAGTTTCGATGGTTCTTCTGATGGGGGCTCTGTATTAATCAAACTGCTACATTCAGCTGATGTTTTCTTTGATTCAATTCCATTCTGACTCGATGCACTAGAAGCAATTACCTTTTACTTGGTTTACATTTTTTATGATGATTCCTTACAAAGTAGATCGGCCAAACCAGAGAGATCAGTTGATAGCATGCCCAGGATTTTTATATATTAGTCAACATAGCCATTTTTGTGTGTGTGCGAGCAAGAGTAAGTTGATATTTGGCATGGATTAGTTGTCATGGTAAGTGGACCACTTAAGAGTTCTAGATCGTCTTAGATCATTCCTGCAAGTGCATTTTAGATGTTCATCTGCACTATGGACCAATAATCTATATGATACTTTTTCAAATTTAGGTTCACATCAATGCTTCAGAGTGCCTTTTGGAGATGATCACCCTCTGTAGGGAGCTTCCTTCAACGCTGGGGACAGAGGCAGGTTTGAAGGATTTGCTGGCCCATCTACATGAGGTGGAAAAGAATGAACAAGCCAAGTCCTTGCTTAAGAGATGCATCCATTTACTAGAGACTTCTTAGAGGAGATGTGTGAGCAAATTGGTTTCAAAGAAGGGTGCGTCGAGGGTTCTGGCCACTATAGGTGAAGCGTGATAAATGGGTAAAATCAGTAAAATAGCTGAAGTGAGGAGGTACATTCCAAATGTGTTATGATCGATCTTGACTGTTTGTGAACCAAGGCTGACGCCGCCTTAGTAACCTTTTGGATAAACTAAAATGTTTGAACCAAGGCAGAAGCAAGAATTAAGCATAGCAAAAGCAGAGCTTAGGTAGACATGTTTTGGGGGCTACACACGTTGGCCCTGCATATGTCAAGCGCATGGTAATTACAGATTTAAATAAATATCGCCCAGGCTTGATATCTTTCACTGAAGGGGCCGATTACTATGTTCTTTTTTACTCTCATTTAGCTCTGTACGTTCTTATTAGCATACACCGAATAATTCCGAACTAACCAATCCCATCTTTAGTGCACAAGATAATCTTCTTCTTCTTCGTTTCCTATGTGAACATGAACATGCTATTGTTTTTTCTTTTTTCTTTTTTTTTCATTGTTTTTGGTTGTCAAGGTAGAAAGAATTCTCAAGAGTAGGAAACCTGATCCATGTAATGATTGGTGATCTGATGCAACACATTACGCCTCATTACTCCATCTAATATTACACGAACATGACTTTTGTGTCTATCTCTGTGGAAATGATTCACCATAGCAATTTTGTAACTATCTTACCACAAGATCAAGTCTGCAAAAGGATGCCATAGCCGCTCCCACAGAATGCCCTGTCACCATGACATTGATGTCTCCATATAAATCCTTGCCTCTTTTAACAGCATCCAATGTACCAGATCAAATTGTCATACCATGATAAGCATAATAAATCCATAATGAACCTAAGCAAAAACAATAGAATAAGAAGGTAACTCGTTCCAAATCAGAAGTATCCACAAGTTGCAAGAGGCTTATCATCTCTAGAACTCACCATGGCACCATGCATGCTAGGGTAGTTTATGTCGAGCTGTTTCCAATAGAGATCTTCAACCCAATTCCATATGCTGTAGACATAAATAGCAGTAATGACTAACTGAAAAGCTCAAAACAACTTTTCCAAGAACAAAATTAGTGAAGTATGTGATATCTTCATGACTCCATCTAAAATTACAAGCACATAACATTCGTGTCTTGGTGGAAATGATTCACTGTTTTCCCTTCTTATGGACAGCAGACCCATGTGCTTTGTGTACGCATTCACCAAAGGCTACTCTTCTTAGCTTAAATTTTCATCAAATACTTCACATGTCACATGTAAGAGGAATGTCAAGTGCGTGGTAATTACATATTTAAATAAATATTGCCCAGGCTTGATATTTTTCACTGAAGGGGCTAACTACTATGTTCTTTTTTACTCTCATTTTCTCACGCCCTGAACCCCAAGCACGTGACAACCCCTTACCATAGTCAATTGAAAGCGATGTCCCAAGACTCGTCGACGACCATTCATTTTAATCTTTTGTTATGCACAAGTGGAAGACGAACCATCCCCAGTCCAACAAACAATTAATCATTCAATTAGGGATAGAGGGATGAATAACAAGAACAACCATCACTACTCATTTACACAATTTACTGGATTAACCAACGAAGGATCGTCTTTTGAATTACAAGCCCCACAAAAGGGGCCGATCCATCCTCTAAGCCAGGCCAAAAAGAAACTAGGCTAATCCAGCTATACAGAATGAACCCTCGGGTTCAACACCACGGTCACTCGGACCCATCGGACTCGACTCCGTCAGGTCGATCACTAGAGAAACGGGAGGTAGGATTCTCCACAGCGGGTGCACCATTCTAAAGACCTGAAAAAGGTTAACCACGATGGGTTGAGATAAAATCTCAGTGAGTTCTTCCCCTAAGCCCCGGTTAGTACGCCAACTCAACCCGGGGTATCTCTCCAAAACCACCTCTCACTCAACCCGACTACAAACACCCAGCAATCAGCAATCAAACTACAGATAGGTTCAACCAACAATCAGAGGTCGGTTCGCATGCAACCTTACCCGGTATGCCATACCCTGCACGTCAAATCTCATTCAATGCAAGCAATGCAACCAACAATCGAATAGTCAGTTCGCATTCAACCTTACCCGGTATGCCATACCTTGCACGTTATAAGTCAGCACAATACACGTAATGCACATAGCCGTTAGATGATGCAATTCATTAATCACATGCAAGTCGCGTCACAAGCGATCTCACCTGGCCATTGCCACCCCTGCACGTTATCAATTCGTGCATGCGTGCCATAAATGATGTGATTATCTCATGCATAATCGGAACCAATGATGCCATGTTTTCTCATGCACTCTTGCATCCACACGTGTTCCGATTATTACTGCCCCACAGGGCTACAACCGAGGCGCAACGGCGCTACGGCGCCCTTCCTCCGCAGAGGCACAACCGTGCCCTTCCGTGCCCAAAAGACGTCAAGGGATACTCTCTCGAGACCGCATGCCCAATGAACGTCAAGGGATACTCTCCCGAGACGGCGGTTTCAACTTAGTGATCACGCAAGCACACCATCACAACCCACTTATTATCTTTGAGCATTAGCCAATGCACACATGCTTGCATATGAAACCTCAAATCATTTCTCACAAAATTAGTTCATTTCCGATGTCCCTCGGACAAACCATTTCTCCCACCTTTCTCATAAAAACGGTCCATTTCCGGTGTCCCTCGGACAAAACCATTTTTCCCTTTTTGTGAAATTCACACGATTCATGTGAATGTTCATGCCACGACACATCAATTTCACTTCATATGATCAAGACACATGAAATTATGCACAATTTCACTTCCGGATGAACAGTAATCCGTGAATAGTAATCAATGAACAGTAATCCATGAACAGTAATTTCCGAAATTCAATTAATAATAAATTAAATTCAGAAATTAAACAAAACATTGATTAAACACAATTAATCAATCAATTAAGCTAAACATGCTTAATTATCACATAATCCACAAATAAGCTCAATTAAGCATAATCAAGCATAATTAAGCAAGATTAAGCTAAGCTAATCTTAATCACCTATCTAACCACCTATCTTAGGGCTAATACAACTTAATTAACCCTCCTAAACCAGCATTAACACTAATTAATCCAACCCTAAGCAAGTTTAGGCATTAAATAAGAATTAGGGGCTAAACTCACTCGTGAAGCGGGCCAGAGACGCAGACGCGGTGGTGGTGACGAACCTGACACCCGGGGACCTCACTCACGACGATCCAAGGTGGTCCCGGGCTCAACACATCAGCAACAACCTCGGATTCCCCACTGAACTTCAGAAAACAGAACTGCAGGAGGAGGACAGGGGCTGATCGGAGGAAAACAACTTGGCCGGAGCTCCGACGAGCGGCGAGCCGGCAACCGGTGGCACTTGGGGGTCGAGGGGGAACCACTTGTGGCTAGTATAGGCGGTGATTAGGTCGAAAATGGAGGAAAATGGCCGAAACAGCAAAACAGAACAGCAGTAGGCGGTCAGAAAACGGTCAGGCCGGCGGTGGCTTTCGGCCGAAATACGGGTTGACCAGAAGCTCCTTCCGGCGATCGGCCGACGCTATTTGAACGGAATTTCTCTTCTGAACATAATGGCGGGTGGCACGAGACGAGATTTCAATGGGAAGACAATGAACAACTCAGATTTCGGTGAAAGGTCAAACTGAAAAACAAAAGGAAGGAAGGAAAACCATAGGAGAGAGGTGTGCGGTTTTTGGAGAAGATGAAGAGGAGAGAGAGAGTGAAGTGAAGGCTGAAGGATAACCCTTATCAAGGCCATCAATGCTTGCCCCACTTGCCAAACAATGACCTCATCCTCTCTTTCTTCTTTTTGACTTTTCTTCAAAATATCTAAGGGCATTTTGGTCATTTCCACCTTGCACATTTCCTAATCTGTCCCTGGGCTGAAAATGGAGGGCGGGCCTAGGAAATGGGCTAGAAAATGAATAGGAATGGGCTCGGGAATTTCTTGGGCTCGAATCGGCTTAAGGTTGGATAACGGCTAGGAAGGGTGAGGGGTCGGTTGGGTCCAACGGGCTCGCCCATTTGTCTCGGTCTTTCACGGTGGCTGTCCCACCTTGGGCGTGAGGCCCTCACTGTTCTCACCCAGCCCACGTCCTCGTAGGCTCGTTTCCTCGGTCCGAAAGTCCCTTTCCCAAAAATTCAGCTCAACCGACACCATCGACTATCAAGGAAGCATTGTCCAAAAGTCCATCCCGGACGTTCCCAAAAATTCGAAATCCAATCTTGGATTCTCCTACCTTGTCAATTTCGCCCGAAATGCCTTTTTGGTATAATTCAGATTGAAAAGTGGCTTCGAGGATTCACGCGTAACCGACTCGTGCCAAACCACGTTCAAGACTTCTCGACACATGGACGTCCTTAACGACATGAAATTGCGAAGGATAGATTCTTATTTCAAAGTACACGATTATCAAGGATCGACATAGGATCGTTCATGGGTTGGATAATAGTAGACGGAATCACCCGTCGTCCCATTATTTCTGTCCGCGAATCGACTTCTATTCGTCCCTAAAATCGGCCTACATGACTACAGGATCGTCCTTACACAAGTCTCACAGTCGAGTCTTTTTCCCAAGTCGAGTTCTTTAGTCGCACGAGTTTTGTCCTCAGTAGCTTTTCCCAAAAGGTCAGTATCTCGGAAATGCTTGGGTCCGAGCGGAATCAACCAACAATGCATTGGCAAAATTCACGTTCACTCCTCCCTAACAGGACTCGAATTTCAGGACGTCACACATTTAGCTGTGTATGTTCTTATTAGCAAACACCAAATAATTCCAAACCAACCAATACCATCTTTAGTGCACAAGATAATTTTCTTCTTCATTTCCTATGTGAACACAGACATGCTATTGTTTTTTTCTTTTTTCTTTTTTTCATTGTTTTTGGTTGTTAAGGTAGAAAGAATTCTCAAGAGTAGGAATCCTGATCCATGTAATGATTGGTGATCTGATGTAGCACATTACGCCTCCTTACTCCATCTAATATTACAAGAACATGACTTTCGTGTTTGTCCCTGTGGAAATGATTCACCATAGCAATTTTTTAACTATCTTACCACAAGATCAAGTCTGCAAAAGGATGCCATAGCCCCTCCCATAGAATGCCCTGTCACCATGACATTGATGTCTCCATATAAATCCTTGCCTCTTTTAACAGCATCCAATGTACCAGATCGAATTGTCATACCATGATAAGCATAATAAATCCATAATGAACCTAAGCAAAAACGATAGAATAAGAAGGTAACTCGTTCCAAATCAGAAGTATCAACAAGTTGCAAGAGGGTTATCATCTCTAGAACTCACCATGGCACCATGCATGCTGGGGTAGTTTATGTCGAGCTGTTTCCAATAGAGATCTTCAACCCAATTCCATATGTTGTGGACATAAATAGCAGTAATGACTAACTGAAAAGCTCAAAACAACTTTCTCAAGAACAAAATTAGTGAAGTATGTGATATCTTCATGACTCCATCTAAAATTACAAGCACATAACATTCATGTCTTGGTGGAAATGATTCACTGTTTTCCCTTCTTATGGACAGCAGACCCATGTGCTTTGTGTACACATTCACTGGAGGCTCCTCTTCTTAGCTTAAATTTTCATCAAATACTTCACATGTCACATGTAAGAGGAATAATTGCTAAAGTTAACATGCATACCTATATTCTAGAGTACCTTTGAAAGCTGTAACAGCAACTTCAAGGTCCTGGCCAATATAATATGTGCCTTTAGGTAATATATATTGATTAGAAATAAAGACAGAAAATTAGATGAAATTCAAACATAGAGGCATCACATGTAACATCCTGAAAATTGACTCATTTTAGCCCGATTTTAATCCAATTTTGGGAACCGACTTCTCAGTGATATCAGGACTAACTACTTGGATGTCACATCATTTATTTTGGGATTTTCCATTGGACACGGAAGCATCGGAAAAAGGAAGAATTGGACCGGGTTTCGGGCCCGCGGGTGGGCTAGCCCAAGACCAGCAGCCCAATGGGCCTTGCACCCATTTAGCCCAGCCCAAGACGGGCCCAAGTTCCCCTCTCTTTCCAGCCCATGGGCTTCTCTCTTTGGCCTTTTACTTTTGTGCCCAAGTGGGTTTAGTTTATGCTTGTTTTTGCTTTGTTTTGATTGGTTCTTCAACAAGTAGCTTGCCTACTTGCCTTGGCCCTTATCCAAGTCTCCAGTAGCTCCTTCTCTCTCCTCTTTCTCCTCCAAAATTCATGCACTAGCCCAGCCACACTCTCTCTCCCTTTTTCTCTTCCATTTTTGCTGTTTCTTGCTGTCTTTACTGTTTTCCAGCCGGAAAATAGCCTTGCCGCCGCCACTGCCCAAAGTGTATTCCTGGAAGTTAGGAAGCTAGCCACACACCCCCGGTCGCCCCTGGTCACCCTAGACCACCCGTTTCGGCCTTTTCTGCATTGCTGGTTAGTTCCGCGTGAACAGTAACTAGCAGTGTTTTTGGCTCATTTCGGCCACCCTTTGTCATCCGTTGTCATCCCTGAGCTTACTCCTAGTAGCCCTCATTCTCCTCTACGCGCCAGCATCACCGGATTTCCAATCCAAGTAAGTTAACTTCTTAATCCTTGTTTAGGGGTTAATCTTGCTTAGGGGTTAATTAGTGTATTTGTGTGTTTGTGATTAATTAAGGTTGATTGGTTAATTAGGATGGTTAATTAAGGCTGACTAGGGTTAGTTAATTGACCATAGTTAGTAATAAAGTAACTAAGGTTAATTAATTAAAGTAACCATGGTTAGTTGTAAAAGTAACCAAGGTTAAAAGTTAATCATGGTTATGTTAGATTAACTAAGGTTGAGTTAATTTGTTAACCATGGTTAAGTTTATTTATTTTTATTTATTTATTTAATTTCGGACGAAATTACTGTTCACAAATTACTATTCATAATTACTGTTCACGGATTACTGTTCATACAGAGGAAAATTTTGGTTTCAATTTGTTGTGTTCTTGATTATTAAGGCTTATTGAAGTGCAAATTGTTGATTATTCCCAAGAATTAGGGAATGTATGTGATTGTTGATTGGTTGGATTTGGAATTTTGGAATTGTCGAGTAATACCGCATGACATGTTGCGTGGGTTATCTAAAATGGCATGTCGCATGAGCATGAGCAATATTGCATTCACGACAGAGCAAAGATATAAATGGATTGCTTGATGATATGTTGCATGATCACATTAAGAGAGGGAACCCGGTGTTGTCGAAAGACCGCCAATCCTTATGGGGTTCTACCGTGGCCAGTGGGTCGCCTGACTTTGGTCAGATGCCTGACAAGGAGGGGTTAACTTTGTGGGACTGCGGTAGTGGATTGGTCCCAGGCCTCTATCAGTTGTGGGGTTGTGGTAGTGGGCGAGTCCTATGCTTCTTCGAGAATGCCGTCTTGGGAGTGAGCCCTTGACATCGCCGTGCCTCGAGGTAAAGAAGACGAAGCTAGTTTAGCCAGGAACCGCCAACCATAAGGTTGTACCGTGACCCAAGAGGGGGCGTAATAATCGGAGCATGTGTGAGTGTGAGACATAAGAAAGCTGTGTGAGATGCTCTGATTATTCGCATGCTCTTAATGTCGTGATAAGTTAAATGACAGTTTCTGCAGGTTACGTGTGCTAAGGCCAGGTAGGATCGCCTGTGGTTGTGTCTGCTTATTGAACTGTCCTATGCTTTTGTTTCTCTCTGCATTGTGCTGATTGCAGAATTCGGTTGTATGTTAAACTCCTGAGGCAAGTGAAATTCCTAATCGGGGCTTAGAACTTTAACTTGCTGAATTTATCTCAACCCGTCGTGGTTAACCTTTTCAAGCCCTAGATGATGCAGTACCCAAGAATTGAAGAGAGTGATCCCTCTAAGGCCCGTGAGTAGGCAGCTGTAGCCTATTTCCTTTTTGACAAACCTTCCCCCACTTGTACAAGGTTAGGTTAGCTAGGTCGGTCCCTTTTTGAGTAGGCCTTAACTTGTCGCATATAGTAAGACATGTATGTATTTGCTGGTGTGCTGGCTAACCTTCAAATATATAAAATACCGGTTGTCTTTCCTTTGCTACTATTGTTGCTATCTCTACTGTTTGGTTTGGGAGTTGTTCGTTTCCACATGTGCTTAATTATAAGATAAAATGAATTGGTCGACGACAGTACCTGGGACGTTGTACAGTTAGTCCTCAAGTGAAATGGGGTTACCGCGAGCTCGAAAGTCGGGGCGTGACATCACAAGCATCGCAAATTGGTAGCCACTGCAACACAAATTATATACTTGTAAGCAGTGCTGAACGTCAACTATCAGTTCAATGACTTGGAACCCTTGATTTTAGATCCAAAGTTCAGATCCAAGGGCGTTAATAACTAGTCAGAGTCTCATAAGAGCAGGCAGCATATGCCCATAGAATCTCATCTCAAGAGTTGGCCATTTAGTATTGAGCACCTATTCTTTACGCGACCTTAGCAACAATGTCATATTACAACATAGTCAAATTACATTGGTCTTCCATCACAACTAGGACATGTCCAACTAGAAAGTTCTGTCAAATCTGACAAGTACTAAACCAGCAAAATAAAAAGCTTTGCATCTAGTTACAATGTCATTGTACTGAAATGGTGAAACTTGAAGGGCAACAACAACAAGCTCTAGGTAAATGTGAAAATCTTCATAAGGAACACTTACAGCGGATGCATACTCTAATATCTTGGCAAGAGTGTGATTGTAAACAGTTTTACGAGCCTTGGATCTCACTCTGAGTTCTGCATTCACCAGTTGAGAAAATTTCATATTGAAAATGCAATCAAAAGTTCATTCAATCACGAGCAACGAAGCAAGTTTCTCAAGTAAGAGGAACACTTTAAGTAAACATCAACTCAAAAAAAAAAAAACATTTCAGTATATTTCTACGGTCCTTCTTTGTGAGAACTATAAATTCAATGCAATGTGACGAAAGGGGAATAAGTAAACAACATAAGGCTCCAATTTCCCATAATGCTACTTCACCGAAACCTACAAGCTACAGTCCACTACCCGACTAGAGAAAGCTGAATAGCTGATAGTCAATCACCATGAGATACTCCACAAATTTACCCCTCAAAGTAGAAACAGTGAGATAAAATTTGTACCGAACAAATATATGGAAATTCAATCAATCCGATCATATTCTAGTAGTAGAATTGATCCAAGCTTGGTAATCCAAGGGCTTAACAAAACAACCAATTACAACACAAACACAGTCAGTCACACACTTGGAAAACATCCAAATCTAAACCTGAAGGGATCATTCGGCTATAGTTTTCCCCCGTTCAATCAGGCACTGCAGCTCCACAACACAGTCAACGAGTCCCCCAGACTCTGGAATACATAAAGCCGCCAAATTCACTCTACGAATCTCACCGTCCAAGCTCAAAACCGACTCTATCACAATCTGAATTGAGTCAGAGGATCAGAGCAATAACTGATTACATGAAGACGGATGGCAATTACCTCTCACCCCTCCCCGCGGCAATCAAGCATTTCAGAACCATCGAGGAAAAAAACAAGAAACGACATTGCGCAACGAAATAAATTCCAATCTCCGTTACCTTTCCATTATACGCAAAACAATCACGCGCGATCGCCCTACGGGTCTTTGTCCGTATTGCTCGAATTCAAACCTCGAAAGCCAGGGCGACTTGGGGGGAAAGGAAGGAGGAGACGATGAGTTCATTGATTTTCCTGATTTGCCCTCGGCCACTTGTTCTGTTGGCCGGCATATTCGGTGTCACGCTTGGTGATTTCGTCGTTTCCGTGAGGGTAGTGAAGGAAGTTTTGCTAAATGAGACCTGCTTTTGCTTTTTGGACGACATTTGTGTTCTCTGTGTCTCTCCTCTTTTGGAGCTTCCTTTGATGACTTTCAAATGAGCACTTTGACTTGGTTTGGTTCTGTTAGTTGGTTCAAACTAGAATTACGAAAAATACATGAAAATTAGAGTTAATATTACTAATCTATTTATGGATATTCGTGGAGGTGTATAAAAATGTGGATTACCCTTTTGTTATGATCACAAGCTTATTGAGTTGAATATTTTTACTTCCATGCTTGAATCAATCTAATAACTTGAATTATTCAAGCTTTTCTTTTTGTCGATATTATTCAAAATTGAAAAGAATGTGATTCAACATGCGTGACAAGTGAGTTAAGCTTAATTGTGAATTGTGGAACTCACTTCTCTTAAGTTGATAGAAAGTTTGAGAATGCAACTTGCCATGACATATCAATGCTTGAATATTCTTTGAAACTTATGTGGAAGTGGATTCGATAGTTTTTATTTTTAGATAAATGTATATACAATAGTTTGAAATGAGTCGTTTTATCTAAAATTGACAAAATATTTATAGTATGAATACGATTGGATTGATCACTATCTTATAAAATGATGCCATCATCATCTTATAATTGCTCAATTGAAATATGAGTCGTGCAATCATTAGGATTGAATACTTAACTTTACATGTAAAAGATCATTACATAAAGAAAAAGGTCCATAATCTTTGAGAACAAAAGTCATTGGGCTTTTTTAGCCGGCTATGTTCAAAGTTAAAAGAGTTTGTAACCTCACACAACAAAAATAAAAAAATTTCATCTTAAAAATATCAAAAGAGTGTGAATGGTTCTTCATTCTAAACCGCCATTAGCTCACACAAACAAAATAATATAAGAACCTCAATACGTAGTATGCGCGATGTTTGGTGGTTCTCACGAAATTATATTTCTAGTGAAATATTTATAAAAGCACATAAAAAATTAGTACACAAAAAAAAAGGTGGAAGTTAAAGCATAAGTGAAATTTAGGAGAAATTATTTTGAAGAGCAAATTAATCAATTTTATAGAAACCAATCTTCAGATCTTTTCCTTTATTGGCAACATAAGCACAACAATCCCTCTTTCAACTCAATTCAAATTTTGTAAGCACACGATAGATTTATAGATCACTCCATTTTTTGGATTAGGCTTGTTCACTGCTCATTCAATTTAAAAAGGGAAAAAAAAAATTCAAACGTGAAAAAGTCGCAATCACAATCAAACCTCAAGCATGATGATGCAATACTTGACGAGTTCGAATCATATCATGACTAAACTCTTCACAGATAAGTATAACACGTTTAAGCTTTTGGCATATTAGTCACGATAATAAGCTTGTTTCAAGCTGTTATTGTTGGAAATTTCCGATAATGGGCTTACATTAATTAATTAATTTTCTATTTTATATAATCGAGTTAATAGATATTCCAATATATGTTAAACCCCCAAGTGATCTTATTGAATTGGGTTTTGGCATCTATTAATTACGGGCCTAGTTGAGCAGTAAAGTATAGGCAATTGTGTTTAACTGAAGCCCGTAATGGGAAGGGCCCAGTTAATATGCTGTTGATTAGGGTTTGCCAGATCCCCTCTCTAGCCTATAAACCTATTAGTCGCTCAATCCCATTAAAGCTGCTAAACCAAAATAGGTCATAGAGAGGAAGAACCGGCATATCGACAGATCACTGATCATATCAGGTTGATCCATTTTCAGTCAAGTGAGGCAATGGCTCAAACAGGTATGTTCTAATTCCGTTGTACACATATAAGTTTTGGTGTTCTATAATCATATATGGGTCTAATTATTCTTTATTAATTAATTATTTATGTAAAGAAATTTCTACATGTGGTATTAGAGCAGGTCATATATGATTGTAGAACCAAAAAAAAAATTATAAATAAATTCGGAATTATTTTCTCAAACCAAATATTGTCGTTATATTTTTCATGTGGATCCTTTGATTAATTAATTCTGAAACCTTAGGGTTTTTATTCTATATGTCGAGATTTTTCCAACCATATATAATTTGTATATTTTCGTTGAGAATTGAGAGAGAATTTTGAATTCGAAATTCTAGGGTTTGTAACTTGGAAGGGTTCTAAAAGTTTCGAATTTCCTTCAATTGAATGATGTATGTTATAAATTCTTATATGTGTATTGTTCTTGATTCTCTTATTGTAATTGATGTTTCAATTCAAACGATTTTTTACTAAAGATCTATAGATGTAGAGGATTTTTTTTCCCTATTGATTTGCTATTTAATCTGGGTCTTTTTTCCTTTGATGAATCGGCGGTGATGAGATTGTATTTCTCTCCGCGAGATTCAGCTGAATTTGGGATTTAGGTTCTCATGTCTATCTTCGGATAGATTGGTGCCTCTTTCGAGGCTTGATACCATTGGCCTCGCGTGTGTCGGTAGTCTTCTCTCGACGAATCTAGGTGTCTTCAAAACTTGTTTTCTGTTTTGATTGTTTGTTCTTCAAATAGGTGTAAACTAGAGTTGTGTTAAAGGTTTTTTTTTTTTCCCCCGATTGATCGAGTTTTGATCTTAGTCTTTGGCTTGGGAAGATACCACCGCTTGTATGCCAAGTGATACAATTTGCTTCCTCATCATGCTTGTCCTCTTTGCCCAAAATATGGATTTTTTGGAATTTTATTTTCTTAAGGAAGGCTGCATCTACGGGATGGTTGGACTTTGACTTTGCATGTGTCAATCTTATAAAGGCAACGAAGTTCGTATGACTTTGTTGATGGTGTGATTTATGAAATTTTCTTATGAATTGAGATTTTAATTTTCTCCTCGTCACTTGCATTGGTCAAAGCCGTTTATTTTTGTCTAGCTTCCATGTGATGCTTTATTTCCAAACAGAGCTTAACCACATGCAGGATCAGCACTAATTGGTATACAATGTGCTTTAACTTTTCATTGTATGCTCAAGAGCAAAGGGGAGGACGAAAATCTTTGTTTTGTTTTGTTTTTTTTTTTTAAGGAGAGTTAGCAAATGTATCTTTGTCAATGCTAACCGAAATTTGGTTGCATTAGAATGAGTTTTTTGGCTCAAAATTGAGAAAATCAAATTTTCGGCCATGGATGTTAGATTTGAAACTTTGAAACTTGAATGTAGATGATTTAGTTCAATTTTTTTTTTGAATTAATTCAGCTTGGATTTTAATTGGGTGCAAAATTGTCTTAAATACACATGAATTCACTTTCTTGATTTTGTTGAACTCACGGTCAAGAAAAGGAAAAGTACAAATCAGACTTGTTGACCAAATTATATGGTTTCCTACTCCAAGTTGTAGCCATTCTCTATGAGTATTATTTTTGGCAACATATATATTGTGTGGGTCAAGGGATAATTTTTCTTATTTATTGAAGCACCGTGGAGATTAAAAAAGATCTCCAATCAAGCCGCTAGCCCCATGCACATATATATTGTGTTTAGGGTCTTTCGAGACCTATTTCGTTTCAAATTTTTTTTAATATGCCTAATTTTTATTTATTTATGATTTTTTGGTATGGTAAATTTTAATTTTGGCATATTAAATATTTATTTGGAATTATTTATTGATATCCATATTTAACTCCATAAAAAAAAATTGTGCCTATTGTGCCTATTTTTCAATTTTTAATTTATGGAAATTTATTATAGTGTATGAGGGACGGGATGACAATATCCACTTTTCCTAATTTAGCATAGATTATCTATACTTTCTTATTTAGTTTAACTAGATAATCTTAAATGCTTAATTGTAGAAATTGGCACATAAAATTGTGGCAAAAATTGTTGTTTGATAAATGCAATATGATCTTGGGAAGCACATGTCGTAAAGTGCTTCATATTGTTTGATGAATTTTTGGGCATTGATTAAGTGGAATATTATTTACAAATTGTTAAAGTTTGTAAATTATTGAAGTTCCTTATCGATAAAATTAGTATATACAATCACCTGCCCAAAGGGGGTTATTGCGTATATTAATTTGAAAATTGCATGAAGATAAATTTCAAAATTAAAAGGATGGGGATGTATGACTCAAAAGGATTTATCTGCCCAAAAGAGATAAATTTTTTGAAAGTTATGTATAATTCCCCTCTATATTGATATATTAGAGATGAATGATAAGGATGTATCACTCAAAAGATTTATCTGCCTAAAGGGGATAAATTTTGAGAGTTATATGTAATTTCCCTTTATGTTGAGATAATAGAGATGTATAATTTAAATGATTTGTCTGCCCAAAGGGGATGGATCATTAAATATTATATGCAATTCTCCTTATCTATCTCTATATATTGATATTATGGAGTAGTATAATTTAAATGATTTGTCTGCACAAAAGGGATGGATCATGGACAATTATATGTAATTCTCTTTGTTATTGTTTTATAATCTTCATGCTGTGGAAAATAATAGTGTATTATACATTCTGCCTAAAAGGGAGTTTATAATATATTAATTATTTTGTGGAATTGCTTATTGTCCATAATTAATCATATTGCATTATGTATATCAAACTTTTACTTTTACTGTGAACAACAACAATGCGACGGTTGAGATGTTAACCGGATATAATATTATATTATTAAGGACTTAGTCAAAAATGGAGACATTGTAATTGAAAATATTAGAACTAAGTCCATATTAGCCGATCCTCTAACAAAAGGCTTACGACCCCTTTTGTTTAAAGAATATGTAAAGAATATGGGTGTTTTAGAGTCTTTTGATCTTTTTTGTTAGTGGGAGCTATATAGTTTGTATTTCAAGCTATTATAGTTATATGGAAACTTATAATGCTTTTATAATGTTTATTAAAGCATTTATTTTTAATGATTATCACTGTTGATTTTATTGTTATCCTTTCTCCTGTCGACTGAGAAATGGAAATATGAAACAGTATCTTTAAACAAATTTTTGTTTAAAGACAACTGGATGTCACTGATTATGAGATCTCATGTTGGATTGTGACATAATTGTGCAATTTCATATTGTTTATAAATCGCACTGAGGCAATTTCATGTTGTTTAGAAATTGCGGTAATGCAATTTCTCATGCATTGAGGACCGATAAGAAATAGTGTATATTTTGATCACATGTTGGCACTATTTCTTACTACACTACTAGGCCTATGATCCATGAAAATATAATGCTTATTTATGTGATTATGGAAGGTCGTGTGTTATGGTATTTTCTTAACACGTTAATCGCCATAGTCCTATAATGAGGTTATATAGGATTGCATTGGTTTTGAAATGCCGTTATTCGAATATTATTTTTTAAAATTGTGGCCACATAAAACAAATTTTCAGTTATTAACCTGAGAGTGTCGTTTTCAAAATAAAAATCGTTTTCAAAATAAAAAAAAATTAATTAATGTAGCCGAAGTGGGAGAATGTTGGAAATTTCCGATAATTAGCTTACATTAATTAATTAATTTTCTATTTTATATAATCGGATTAATGGAAATTCCAATATATGTTAAACCCCCAAGTGATCTTATTGAATTGGGTTTTGGCATCTATTAATTATGGGCCTAGTTGAGTAGCAAAGTGTAGACAATTGTGTTTAACTGAAGCCCCTAATGGGAGGGGCCCAGTTAACATGCTGTTGATTAGGGTTTGCTAGGTCCCCTCTTTAGCCTATAAAAGAGTAGGTTATACCTATCAGTTGCTCAATCCTATTAAAGCTGCTAAACCGAAATAGGTCATAGAGAGGAAGAACCAGCATATCGACAGATCACTGATCATATCAGGTTGATCCGTTTTCAGTCAAGTGAGGCCATGGCTCAAACAAATATGTTCTAATTCCGTTGTACACATATAAGTTTTGGTGTTTTACAATCATATATGGGTCTAATTATTCTTGATTAATTAGTTATTTATGTAGAGAAATTTCTATAGTTATGGCTTAAATAAGATATTTTACGACGGATAGGACAATTTTATGTTATCTCTTTCCGTATTTTTCAATTTATCAGTGAAACAAAATCGCCACCAATCGAGACTTGGGCAGGCAGGCAACGTCGGACCACCCCAATCCTCGGGCTGGCCGGTCCATCTTGCACGCAAGCCCACGCGAGCTTCAACTCCCCCCATAAAACGAAAAATGAAGGGAAAAAAAGAGAAAGAAAGAAAAACCACTACAAATAAAATAATAATAATAATAATAATAACAACAACAACAACAAAAGTGAAGAACTATTTTAAAGGAAAATTACGAAAAAAACGCAAAACCCTCTCCATCTTTGCCACCTCCATTTGCGGATACCGACTCAGATCGAACAACCCACTCCTCCTCTCCTCCTCCTCCTCTCTTCACTTTGGATTCCGATTCCGATTCGGCCTCTCTCTCTAGAACAAACAGTGACCACCTCAATCGATCGATCTCTGCCGAAACAGGTCATTAGCACCGCCATGGCGGAACCCTCGGACCAGTAGGCGTCGTCCAGTGGATCCGAGGAGGGGGAGCAGCAACAGCTGCTCAACGATTGTTGTTTCTTCTAAGGTTGACCACTTGTACTAGCGCGCAAAAGGATTGACGCACCGCACCTGAGGTTGCCCTGTGTGTGGCGACAGCTGCTACCATCGTTGTTTCCAATGTTCAGTTCAGAGTCTTCTTCTAGAGAAGTCTTATAAGCACAAAGTAAGATCACTGGAGATGGGCAATCCAAATACTGATGCTGCCACAAACCATGGAGCGGCGTGAACGGTGAAATGATTTTGAATAAAATGAGGTAACAAGTGTATCTCAGTGCCTCCTCTCCGAGGACTTCCGAGGACTTCACGTGGAACAAAAAGCATTGCAAGAGCTACCGGGGTGAACCCCGACTAATAACGCGGCGCATGATTTTGGGGGAAAGTTATGTTGACTGACCCGCTTAGACGTCGACTTTATTCGATTCGCATGCTGGTTTTAACAGACCAAAATCAACAGTCTATCTTAGAAGAGAGGATACATCTACGGACTACCAAGATGGAAGGGCCAAGATGGAAGGGAAAGTCTGACATGGACTTACTGCCTTAAAAAGTTGAAAGGGATTTCCTGTATAACCTCAATTCAGTTAGATCAGGTGGACCTTCCGACGACGAAAAGGTGCTGTTAGGTGCAGGTGAATTTAGAGAGATTAGTCTCCACTATCTCCCTGGGGAGCCTTGATTGATCGGACATTAATGAAGCATATGCCCAAATGTCACATATTGAAGAGTCCACAAATTCTCTATGCTTGCCATCGATCCTCACCAACCATAAGACCTTCAATTGGTCACCTAACTTCCCTATCGAGGCTTTCTCTATGAGGACCTGGGATTGTGGAGCTTCCCAACTCAATTGGATCCCTCGTAAGCCTTAAACACTGGTCCTTGATAAACTTCATGTCAATAAGGACACTACCAGACTCGATTTGGAATGTGAAATCACTTGCTGAGTTTGATAAATTGAACATGGACATAGAGAAGCTGGTTTGGTCGAGAACATGAAGCATTTGTAAGTATTGAAGATGGCTTCTCTGTCATTAAAATGATAACTAGTACAGTATGGAAGTAGGAAAAGCTAGAAAAATAGATGCAGAGCTTAGTGGAATTTTGTTAATAGAAATTCCAATGATATTTGAGGATAGTCATCTCGGAAGATTTTGAAACTGACATGTGCTGAGTTACACCAAGTATCAAGGCTCTTAGAAATTCTTATTTGTCTACATATTCATACTGAGTTGATGATGGCATTTCCAACCTCTCGAATTGGAGTCTTTAGAGTTGTCCTCTCCGACAATGGCCACCATATCACCATATATTGTGCAGCTTTCTCATCTCAAGAGACTTAAATTCTCTAATGAATGTCTGCGGTGCTTCTGAATGCATGTTGACTTCTTTTATGGTTTTGTAATTCTATATAACCTTGTTCAAATCTTCTTCTTTTTTAATTTGGTTTGTCAGATGTTTTCGGTGGCTTTGAATTGCTAATTAACTTACCTTGTGAGGTTGAGTCAATTTGTATAACTTCCCAGTGTAATATTTTGTCAATTTACTATATGATGATTTAACAGAGGTATCCTTATAATTGCCAATGCCCATGCTTCATGTAGGAGAAATGTTAATGTTAATTTCATCATACTATATAAGATGAACTAGTTGTCATAAATAGTGTGAAATATCTAAGCACTTACGGCATCACCTCTACAGCACTAGCCAACACAAAATTGCAACGTGAAGAAGATGGATCCTTTGCATTGGTAAACCAATATCAAATTTTCTTTTCAAGAAAAGCATGGGTCTTAAGTTAGATTCATAGGATTTGAAAAGGATGCGTAACAATTCTTAATTAAGTTAAAAAAAAATGTTTCCTATTGCCAATGGACTTGGTTGTACAACATCTAATATTAAGGTAAATTTGAATTAATGACCCAAATCAATTTATTTCAAATGAATAGAAGTGTGGCAAAAAATGTTTCCAATTATAAAAATTTGACATAGAATAGTCTCTCACTATCGGCAAGTCATTTTCCTTTCGCCCCTTTTTTTCTTTTGTAATACATAATCCACAAGCATTAATCGAGAGAGTGAAGAGCCACACCTCCAAAAGCATTATCTGAAATAGAGAACTTTCATATGATACTCATGAATAATTTTTCCAATCTACTTTGACACAAGACTGTACTTACACATTAGTTTTGCATACTCTATTTTAATAGTATGTTGTATAATAATAAGTACAAAGCGTCAATTTTGTGTCCAACCACAACACCTTGTGACGGGCAATTTATCGATGCTAACGAGGGGATAAATGTGAAGGATAAATGACTCCGAAATAAACATGTAATCTTTTCTTAATTTGATTGATCGCTAGGGGAATGCTTCGGCGAAGATCAAATCCAATAATTCCACTAGCCTTTATGTTTCGGAGTGAATTCAGGCCTTGGCCCGATCTAAACTGGACCGACCGGAGTTCACCTTAATTAGGATGGGGGGAAACAAACTTGATCGGAAGTTCCATGTCTGATTTTGTTGACTTTTTTTTTTTTTTGGTAAGGTAAGTGTATATAAAGACAACCAAGAGCTAGTACAGAAAAAGGAAAACACGGTACCAACGATCACTCAGCTAGACTACATGTCGCTGGAGTGGAAGGGTACCGCGTACACAAAGAAAAGTAATACAAAAAAGCTTGAGCTACACGGAATAGAGGGTATTCTAATTCCTAGTCGACCCGCTATTGGGCTCCCGAGCAAAAATACGAGGGTCTAATCCCCAACTGCGCTGCAACCTTCGATTCCTGGGACAGTCTTCAACTTTGGAAAAAGTGAGGGCTTTATCTTTCACCGTCTTGAAGAGATGTAACTTTAAAGCCGGAACAAAAAGGGTATGCCCTTGAAAGAGGATCTCATTCCTAGTCTTCCAGATGAGTTGGCAAAGGGAGCCAAAGGAGAAGCGGGCTATCTCCCTGTAGAAACCCTTTCCAGACAAAAATTTTATAACCCAGAGGAGGTTGTTTGTCCAGGAGGAATTGCGCCAAGGCAGGTTACATTTGGTAGCCCAGAAGTCTACTGGCGATTTGGAGATTGAGCAATCAAAAAAGAGATGATTCACTGAGTCAGGCCTAGACTTACAGAGAGGACACTCGACACTCGGTAGTCTGCCATACGTCATAAGGTATACCTGAGTAGGAAGGCGGTTCTTCGTAATTAGCCATAGGAGGAATTGATGTCTGGGAGCAAATGCCTTGTCCCATATAAATGAGGACCAATGGACTGGATTGTGTTTCCACCGAATCGCATTCCAAGCCGAGGCCATCGAGTATTTGCCTGATGGGTCCTCAGTCCAGGTGAGGGAATCCTGTCCAAAGGAGAGTTGGGGTACCGAAATTTGCCATAAAGCCAGCTCTTGGAGAAGCTGGATGCCATCCGGGGAATAAAGGTCCTTGACTTTCGCTTGACTAGGAAGGTCTGACTGGGATATATAAGAGTCAGAAAATAATAAGTTGAGCGGACCGGAGTCAAGCCAGGGGTCGAACCAAAGTGAGGTAGTCTCCCCATCTCCTATTTTCCACTTGAAGAGGGGTTGAAATTCATCCCTCAAGGAAAGAATCTTCCTCCATGCCCAGGAGCACAGGGATGGAGTCGGAGAAGACCAGAAGTTCTTCCGTTTGAGGTATGTAGTATGAATCCATTTGCACCATAACGATTCTTTGTCGATGAAGAGTAGCCATATGTGTTTTGCCATGGCAGCCTTGTTGCTATCTCTAATTCTTCTCACTCCAAGGCCTCCTTCCAAAGTGGGGAGGTAAACATCCACCCAAGATACCTTTGCCCCGCTTGGCCCCATAGAGGGACCCTTTCATAAGAATTGTCTACAGATTTGCTCAATTTTGTCCACCACCGAGGCAGGAAGCCAAAATATGGAAGTTCAGTAAGCTTGGATGACATGCAAAACCAATTTAATAAGTTGAAGACGGCCTGCAAATAAGAGAAAACGGTGTGTCCAAGATTGGACTCGAGAGGTGAGATGGCAGACAAGGGCATTACAATCTACCTTATTCAAACGAGTTGTTATGATGGGCACTCCTAGATAACGCACTGGGAAGGAACCCAGAGAAAAGCCAAGGGCTTGTATGATCTGATCCTTGACAGCCTCAGAGCCGCCCGAAATAAAAATCTCACTCTTGTTCAAGTTTGGGGTCAAGCCACTCCAGTTAGAAAATAAAGTGAGCCCGTCTTTGATGCGGGAGATAGCAGGAAGGCTTGCTTTATTGAAGATGAATACATCGTCTGCAAAGAAAAGATGGGACAAGCGGGAGGCCTTACATTGCCAGTGGAACCGAAAATCTAGGTGCTGGGTATGAGAGTTAATAATCCTAGAGAATACCTCCACAGCCAGGGTGAAGAGGTATGGGGACATAGGGTCACCTTGTCTTATGCCTCCCCCACTAGAGAAAAAACCATAAAGTTCGCCATTTATCGAAATGGTAAACTTAGGGGTACGAACGCATACCATAATTAGTCTGGTGAAATTGTTGGGAAAGCCAAATGCCAGTAGAGTTTACTCCAGAAAGTCCCAGTCAATAGTGTCATAGGCTTTCCTGAAGTCAACCTTAACTGCACATTTTGGAACATTAGGCTTATTGTGGAAGCCACAAAAAAGTTCTTGGGCAAGAAGGATGTTGTCACTGCTTCTACGGCCCTTAACAAACGCAGTTTGAGCCGGATTGATCACATAAGGAAGGGTGGTCGCAATTCTAGACGATAGCATCTTAGTTATGCATTTATAAATTGTATTACAGCATGCAATAGGACAGAAGTCTGCTACCGATGTTGCATTTGGGATTTTAGGCACCAGAGCGATAATTGTATTATTAATCTCCTTGAGAATACGACCAGATACCAGGAAGTCCAGGACTGCTTCAGTGACTAAGGAGCCTAACTTGTCCCAGTTCTTTTTGAAGAAGTCTGCGTTGTAACCGTCAGGGCCAGGGGCTTTGTTTCCAGCAGTGGAGAACATGGCATCACGCACATCAGATGGGAGAAAAGGTTGAGAGAGAAAATTAGCCTGGTCTTCCCGAAGTGGGGAACGGATAACATCTGATAATTCCTGTATAGATGGCCTTGACGCCATGTTAACCGGGGCAAGTAGGTCCTGGAAATACAAGACGAAGACCTGCTGAACTTCCTCCATTTCTGTAATCAAATGGCTTGAGGTGTCCCTAACTGATATAATACAGTTGCGAAGGTGCCGGTGATTTACCGAGTGATGGAAGAATTTAGTGTTGCGATCATCTTCCTTTAGCCATCTGATCTTGGACTTCTGTCTAAAGAAAGACTCCTCAAGGGACCGGAGATCAGAGTAGGCCTTGAGTTGAGAGTTTTCTATATCCGCCAAGATGCTACTTTCAAGGTCTTGGTGAAGTGCTTCTTGAGTATTCACCAAAGCCCTCTTGGCTGCAGTCACCCGCATAGAAATATCTGAGTAGTGATCTTTATTTAGGGTCTTAAGCCGAGCTTTTAGAACCTTAAGTCTAGTGTAAAGTGTGAACATAGGGGACCCTGTAACTTGTGTCTCCCATGCCTGATCCACCAGCATTATGAAGACCGGATGAGTGAGCCAGAAGTTAAAAAACTTGAAAGGAATGCGACGGGAGGTGGGAGCAAGTATCCTGACAACCATGGGAGAATGGTCTGAAATATCTGGAGCCAAGAAAGACGCTTCAGAGAAAGAAAAGGCCATGCACCAGTGATTATTTACGAAGACCCTATCAATTTTCCGCTGCTTCCTTTGGGTGCCCGAGGAAGTGGACCAGGTAAACCGGAAGCCCACATAGCGGAGATCAACCAATTCAGCTTGATCTAGACACTCCTTGAACTCATCGAAGGCGGGGATCCATATGTCCGGGCTACCCACTCGGTCTGAGGGGTCCTTGATGGCATTGAGGTCTCCCGCCATCATCCAAAGGCTATCCTTAAGGGTCAAACTCAGATCAACAAGGCTGTTCCAAAGAGGTCTCCTAGCCACAAATGTATGCTCACCATGTACCACAGAAAGGGTCAATCCAAGACTGGAACTCAAAAACTTTAATTCTCCATGAATAAGTTGATCATTGCAAAACAGGGCATTAAAACTTACCAAAATCGGGTTCCAGCCAACCCAAATGCGCCCTCGAAAAGAGTATTCATAGTTTGAAATCCATATCCATCCAGGGATAATGTTAGAAGAGATATTGTCAAAATTTGCAGCTGAAACCTTAGTTTCCAAAATACCATACAGCAGATATTATTGAGGCGAACAAACTGTCTTACTTCAGTTGGTTTAATATGACTGATTTTGTTGACTTGACTCTGAATGAATCCGCCCATTTATTTGGGGGGCAAAAGTCAATTCTCATCCCCAAAATTTCTGCACCCCATAGTCCAGTGATTTTCCGCGTTAAGAAACGTACATAATTGTTGACTTTGACGGGATGGAGTGATGCTTCAAGGAAGCATCCTTACCGACCGATTTTGCTTCTTCCCTGAGCCGTTGAGCTATAATGGAGGAAGCTCAATTTTGATTCGAAGGGAAGGAGTCTTTTGTATGTGAAGTACAATCAAAGCTTAAAGCTATGGGAGAACAAGTTGGATCTCCCGTCAATTTCAATGGGGGGAATTTGATATTTCTCAAGATTTTTTGGCTCATTGAGTTATTGTGATTAGTAACTTTAATCTTGAATTTTCATTTCAATAAATTCGGATGTACGTCTGAAAGATTAGAGAGCTTATGAATTCCGGAAGGGAACAGTTTCACACCTCCAGATCCTGCGGGATTTTACTTTTCCGCCCTGGCTGCCCCACCATGTGCTTCCTCCATGCCGTCCTTGTCAAATGCGAATAGGTTCGTTTAGTCCACATCAGTACCCATCGAAATCTGAAGGTCTTGCTGGTGTTGGAGCATTCACATCAATCATGCACTCCCGGCAACTTCGAGGGGGTCAGCTCGTCAACTACCGGAAATGACCATGGCCATGGGCATTGGATCAAGGTTTTGGAGGCGTGTGAGTAGAGAGCAGTGACAACGAGGGAAGATCAAGGGATTTGAGCAAAGAAGAAACGTGCAAAAGTTCAAGGGAAAGATGTGGAAGGAGTTTGTCGTGGAGTTTAAATGAAGTTTACGGAGAAAAAGAGAAACTAATTAAAAGGAAAATATTTAAATAAAAATATATATATTCTAAGCCTGGCCATGTTGAATATATTTTGGTCTCTTCATCCAAATAAAGAGAGATCCATCGGTACGCTTTGTTCTCCCGAAAAGGAGTAACAAGACCCAAAGTGAAATGCTAAGATCGGGGTGGACGAATGTGAAAGTCTCAGGCGCTGGGCGGAAAGGGATAAAAAGCAAAGCAAGAATTTATATTTCCATTCCACTTTTCTTTTGTAGTTAAAATTGTAGCTCTTTTCTTTTGCAAGAAAGACCGCGAAGTGGATTATCTCACTTCTTGGACCCTAGAAGTTGCTAAGCCCTGTTTTTTTTGAAAAACTTGAAATTCCACTCTAACAATTGCTAAGTTTAGATTTTTTTAAGCTTGTCTTTGTCCGAGTAATATGGCACATCGGATTTTTACCATCCATCTTGGACCAAACTTTGATGAACATTTTTAGGTTACTAAGCAAATTTTGGGTTTTCATGATATAAACATAGTTTAGATAATTGGTATTACGGTGAATATAAAGGTTAGGATTTTTTACAGGACTGTACACTTGCTGTCGTCGAATTTCCCAGCCACCCATTGCCATAACGAGCCCTCAAACCTCGTGCATCAATCCATCGGCGAGTTAATGCCTCGCCGGAACAAGTCTGTCTTCTACGCCTTCGTCTCTTTTCAATCTCCGCACATAGCTCATAACCTAAGTCAATGGAATTCGCGACCGACAGAGGTGGCTAGCCTCGCACAGCCACAAATCTGCGGTTGCATGGCTGCAGTGTCGGGGCTTGACTTAGTTAATTCACTTGATTTTTTGAGCACTGAATAGAGGCCATAGGCCAGCCTCGTTTATCATTAAAATCAATACCCAAAAAAAAGGATAAATAAATTCCTCGCCAGGAGGGCATTTGGGTTGTTAGTGACGGTCTCGTGTCTTGTGAAGTAGTGAAGTAGTGAAGCAGGAGCCAATTAATAAGAAAAAGATGCTAAATCAATCCAGGGCCACGCATACCGATGGATGAGATGGACCCCATGGAGAATCAATTCACATTCTCTGATTTCGTCGTTTGCGTGAGGGCACTGAACGAAGTGCCGCTGAAAATTTTCAATTTTGGGGTTCTATTTTCTCTCTTTTGGAGTTTCCTTCCCTTTGATGTCTCCATATTAGCACTTCGACACAGCTTTAGTTCAATTAGTTTTAATATCCTTTATTTGCTTATTTATATATGTTTTTCTGGGTATATCAAAATGCAATCACTACCCCAAGCACTGTAAAAGCCTATTCAACTTTAAAAAGACAATTGTTTTCAGTTACATATCCTACTTATTTCTCAGCTTGGCTTAACAAACGATGGGAGAGGAGAACTCTAATTGAACCGAAGTAGTTGGAGCCTTGAGAGTATAGAACCATAAGACGCTCCAGATAAAAAGACATGTCCAATTTTATTGAAAATGCGGTCCTTAATCTAAGTTACTAAATATGCAGCGAGAACGGTTGCCATGAAGGACAAAAAATTACACGAAAAATAAAAAGAGGCTTCTTCAATCGGTGGTGGAAGCGGCGGGAGCCAATAGCAATAATGCTGATCCTGGAGTCTTCTTTTTTTTTTTTTGGTAAAGGTGCTGATCCTGGAGTCGTTACTTGAATCTATGAAATGTCTGCGAAGCAGAATAGAAATGGCAGAGGATGTATTAGGGAATGATAAGATCCTTACTGGAGCTCATGACCATTGTGAGAGGAATTACCTTATAGTCTTCATTAATTCCTGTTTCTCCAAAGAAATGCAGCAAGCATAGGAGATTGTCGATGAGTGAAAACATTTTATGATTCATGTCAAGTCAATGCAAAGTCTCTATAGTCAAACATTTGTATAACTGAGGCATTCATGTGTACAGAACATCATAACTCTTTGTCCAAAAAAAAATCTCAAATTTACCACAATTTGAGATAAATATATACCAATTTGGGATAAGTGTGAACATAGAGGTAATAATTTAAGAGTTTTTACAAAAGTATAACATGAATATATCAGTTTGAGGCTTTTAGTTATAGTAATCCTTTTTATTTGTTTAAACTTAAACTTTGACAAGTTATCTAAAACTACTCTACACTCGACTAAAGTCACGTCGGATTCACGCTAACTCCTACACAAACCGCCTCGTAGGGACAGAATCGTAACAGTAAGTATTTTTGGGTCACCGGTACAAGTTTGTAAAAAATGATAACATGAAAGATTGAGGCATTGGTGTCACACCTAGTAAAATTTAGGCTTTTTAGTGGAATGTTCTCTAGCTTGGTTAGCTTCACTTGCCATAGGTGTCCACCCAAACAGACACATCCAAATTTTAATAAGTAGTGAACTCTGACAAATGTATTGGTACAAGTTTGGAATTTTGATAACACAACCCATTGCTATCAAGAGCCCTCACCTTCGTGCCTCAATCTACCATAGCCATGTTATCTCCTCGCCCATTCAAGCTGTCAGCTACACCTTCATCTCTTTATATCTCCGTGTGGAGCTCATGACTTATGTCGATGGAAGTCGCGACCGCCGTCAATTTACTCCTACGGAGGTCGCTAGCCTCATATGGCCATGGATACGCGGTTGTGTGAGGCAAGCCCCCTCCATGGTCGCGGTGTCGAAGCTCAACTCGGTGGATTTGCTTGATTTTCAGGAGCAACAGAGAGAGACACCCTCGGCCCTACTTATCATTACAATCAACACAAAAAGAATAAATAAAATAAACTTCCTCGCCACGAGGGCATTTGGGTATTTTCGCAGCAAGGAAAGAGAAATGTAGCCATGCTCTTGATGATCTAGAGGTTCAAAAAAATCACAAGAACAATGGGCCAATTCCAAAAAAAAATCCCAAACTTTAGGTTAAATTTCAAATATGCTCCGAATATTTTTTTATCTCTTAAAAAACCCCAAACTTTAGATCAAATCCTAAATTTATCCCAAACTTTTCTTTATCTCTGAAAAAACCTCAAATTTTAAATTTGCTCCAAACGTTTCTTTTATCTCAGAAAAAAACCCTAAATTTTAGATCCAATCCCAAATATATCCCAATTTTTTTGTCAAATGGAAAATTAACAATTTTTACTTTAGTCCTAAATTTGCCCCTATTAGCCCTCTATCTCAAAGCCATGTTAGAAATCCCTAATTTTTTATATCCTAAAACGGTTTTATTTTGAAAATAATTTTCTATGATATCTGCCGATGTATGTTTATTATCTATGTGGAAATGCATGTTAAATTGGGACTGAACCATGGGGTATATTTGAGAACAGATCAAAAACTGGTTTTTTTTTAGTACAAACGGAGGATAAAATCTCAAATTGATATACTTATCAATTGTCGCATGTTATCTAACTCAGCAATTTGACAGTAATATTTAATGGAAACTAATGGATGGTAAAAAAATTTTCTTGGTCAAAAAATTAATTTTCATTAAATTTGTATTTTTCATGATATTGACCTTTTTTCTAGACAAAATAAAATTCGGGGTTGATTTGGGACTAAAATTAAAGTTCAGGGTTTTTTCTGAGACAAAAGAAAAGTTTTGGCAGATTTGGAACTAAACTTAAAGTTTAGGGATTTTTTTAAATAAAAAAAAAGTTCAGGATATATTTATGACCGAACCTAAAGTTTGGGACATTTTTTGGAATTGACCCTAAGAACAACACGTATGGCCAGACGAGGGGCAATTTTCTCCAAATTGCCTAGGGTGGAACCTGGTCCGGCCCACCCAAAAAACAAGGTTGAGAACTAGTTCCCAGTTAAATCGGTTCGAGAACCAATTCTAGTTTTTGGGAACCGATTGAAACCGGTCCAGGAACCGGGTCCAAGTAAAGACCCACTTGGAACCGGACTGATTTTGGAACATGTTTTTACCCTGTTAAAAAAAAATCGTCTCTCTTTATAGTGCTTTTAAGTCTTTTTGTCTTCGAAAAATTGTTAAAAAAAGAAAGTTTTATTCTGAACCAAGTTAAGGGAGAATTGTTTTCAAAGAATTATTAAAAAAAAACTATTTTCATGCATTGTTTTCCTTTTTTAATAGTTCCACCTTCAACTATTATTATAGTCACGAGACAAGTGCTACTAACTATTGTAACGCTAATTAAAGCATTCTCAGTACAACTTTAAAAAGATGTCATCTTAATAACAGCTCTATCCCATACACATGAGCAGGTGCATTAGATCATATTAGAATATTTGTGGGAATGAGACTAATATTAAAGTCATATTTGTTGCTAATATTTATGCATTGTTAGGATTTTTTATTTGTCTTATAATGTTAGGAATATTACGTTGTTTTTTCGCGAACTAATGTAAAATTCGAAGCCGTATGGAATATCGAACGATTGCAAAATAGGTTCTAATGAAAACAAGGTTGACACTACTTCCGAATCGGAAAAACAAGGTCGAGTTCAAAATAAGGTCCAACAAAAATAGGGTAGGGTACATGGTTCAAAAAAAGGGGAACCAGTAATAATAAGGTTGGGTACAAAGTCTAGGTTTGGACATTACTTACCCTACACCCGATCACCCCTAAAATAGCCCTGACTGGACACCGTAACCCAAAAAGTGACACTACGATTGTGTACAAGCAAAGACACAAGTGTGTCCCGTCCAATGGCATTCCCACAATTTAGGGCAAGTGCATGGGCATTTATGGCGACATGGTGGTGTCCGAAAATCCAATGCAAAGATACATTTTACACCGTGCGGTCAGTTTCGGAGTAACTCCGCAAAGACAAGATTGTCAAAATTAGAAAATAATAAAAAAAGAACGAGAGGGAAATTCTTTTAATATTTTATTTTGGCCACCGATGCACTCGGTTGCTTCCCATCTCCTCGGAATTGCACTAATTCACCCCGCAATTTTCATAATTCTTTTTGAAAAAAATACCATCAAAAACTCTAAATTATACCATTTGAGAAAAATTTATCCTGAACTTTTGTGCTACAAAAAATCTCAAATTATGTCACTTTGGACAATTTTACCCTAAACTTTTTTGTGCCATCAAAAACCTCAACTATACCACTTGGGATAAATTTACCCTGAACTTTTTTGTACCGTAAAAAACCCTGAATTTGTATTCGTGTGACACATTTACCCTAAACTCTTTAGCCAAAGGACATTTTCGTCTTTTTCTTTTTCTTTTTTGTTTCCTTCTTCTTCTTACCCTTCTTCTTCTTCTTCTTCTTCTTCCGTTCCTCTACCATGACCGGTGAAGGGAAGCTAACAAGGGCCACCTCGCCAGTGTCGGAGTTGAGCAAAGGCAAGGGCAGCCCTTGCCGGCGTCAGGTCGGGGTCCCCCTCACCCAACTCAGGCAAGGGTCCCCCCATCGAGATCTAGCGAGGGCAACCCTCACTTGAGTTGAGTGAGGGAGGGTTGCCCTCACCTGCCCAAGCGAGAGCGACCTTGGCCCAACATCGGCGAGGGCCACCCTCGCCCGACTCTATTGCTGGCCATGGCAAAGGGAAAGAATAAGAAGGCAAGGGCGGCCCTCACCCTCGCCTGACTCCAACCTTGACCCTAGCCCGACACCAAAAAGGGCAGCCCTCACTCGACTCTAACGCCAATGAGGGTAGCCCCTGCCGGCTTCCCTCCACCAACCATGGCAGAGGGAAAGAAGAAGAAGAAGAAGAAAAAAAAGAAAAAGGAAAAGGACAAAAATACCCTTCAGTTAAAGAGTTTAGGGTAAATGTGTCACATGAGCACAAATTTAGGATTTTTTATGGCACAAAAAAGTATATGGTAAAGATTTCAAGAATGGATTTTATGCGACTCCACTTCAAGTCCATCGACATTTCCTTAGTCTTTGGAAAAGTCGGGCATTGCAGTTACCAATGTCCAAAATCATCTCGTTCTGGCTTTGATGATCAAACTGAGAGAACCTAAAAAGAAATTGAAGAAGGGAAAAGGAAAAGGAAAAAGAAAACTACTCAAAATGGAGTTGTCATGCTTGCTGGTCACGATTATAGGATTTTGCTGATTTTCCACCGGCAAATTGACTCCAAGATCAACATGCACCCTTTAACCATTAAAGAGAAATTTCTCGAGCTAGAGGAATGCTTACCAAGCCCTCTTTCTTTTCTTTTCTATCCAATCGTTACAGAGCATCTCAAAATTAGAGATGACCCTAGTTAACCCGAGCTGTTCTTGAATTGGGTCATGTGTTCTGCATGCTTGGATTCAGCAAAGGGAGTTAGCATCGAGGGAGTTCGCAAGTGAGGCTATTTGTGGTTCGGGCAGCGATGCCATGATGCTCTGAATGCAACGTCAATATCATGAAGCTACAGTATTGTCCTTATTCAATATATGAATTAGGAAGAAGTTATAAGATATTTGCAAGTGCGGATAAAACTATGAAGGACATTTTGATAAGTTAAATATAAAAAGGGTGTTTTTATCACTAAAGGTTACTATCTATACTTTTTAGGAGTCACGATCCTTTTTACTTCAGAATATCTTCAATTAGTTATTATATAAATATTCCTATCAATAGATAAATGCGTAAACTAATAATTCTACTTTATCTATCATGCATTTCAGCTTTAAAGTTTAAATCTTTTCTATCTTATAATTAATAAATAATCTTAAAAAAAGATTCAAGTTATAACATAGTTTCAACATAGACATGTATATAGTATCTCCATAATTATATATAATATCTTTCATTCATTAAAATTTAAATATTTCGTAATAAAAAATTATGCCAAATCTTTTAATTACTAATTTTTTCCATACACACAATGCCAATACACTTTTGCTAATAGTACTAGCAGAAACTTTACTATTGCTTATACAGAAAGTATTGACTAGAAAGAACAAGGAGAGGAACAAAAAGAAGTGTATTTTATGAAAAGAGAAATAATATTTTTATAAATTTTGAGGAATAATGCTTTTCATCACTGAATTTCATAATATAAGCTTCGTTATTTTTCTATATTTCTGATAATTAAGTGCTTGAACTTAAACTAAAAACATAAGTTTTTGGTGCTTGGAGATATTGCATTCAAGACAATCATGAACTATTAATCTTCTCTCGCCAAAAAAGAAAGAAAGATAAAGGAATAACATTCTCAATTCTACTCCAAATTTTAGGATATCTATTTCTTTTCTTCTTTTATATTCTACCATTATAGTTCACATCACATATTCTTTGTTCATTACCAACACCATAACTTATCAGTTTTAGTGCTACACCATTAATTGCACATCGAAAATTTCTTTATCCCTTAGAATCTCAATTTGACTCATAATACTCATGCATTAAATTTAAGGGAAAATGTCACAAAAAATCTTAAATTATGTTACTTATGATAAATTTAATCTAAAAAAAAAATTGTGACACTAAAAACCCCAAACTATATTAGTTGCGACTGATTTATCTAGAACTTTTTTTTTATACTAAAAACCCCAAACTATGCCCATTATAACACATGCCTCAAATTTTCTTTTGTGATACAAAAAACCCTAAACTTATATTCGTGTGATATATTTACCCCCAAGTTTTTTGGTCGAATGGCACTTTTGTCTTTTTATTTTTTTATTTTTATTTTTATCTTTTTATGTTTTCCTTCCTTCTCTTGTCCTTCCACTGTGGCCCTTGCCAACTTCCGGGAAGAGAGAAGAAAGGGGAAAAGAAGAAGAGAAAAAGGCCCTTCGGCCTAAGAGTTTAGGTAATGTGTCACAAAGTTTTTGTGTTACAAAAAAAGTTTTGGGTAAATGTGTTACAATGAGCATAATTTGGAGTCTTTAGTGTCATAAAAAAAGTTAAGGATAAATCTGTCACAAGTTGCATAATTTGGGGTTTTTAGTGTCGCAAAAAAAGTTTCAAGGTAAATTTATCACAAGTTATATAGTTTGAGATTTTTAATGGCATTTTCCCTATATTTAAAAGCCTTTGGCTTTGAACAAAGTTTGCAAAAGACTTGAACTTCTGCATTTTACTTTTCCTAAAATGCACATTGGCCAAATGATGTTTGATTATGTTCTTTAATTCTCGGGAATAAATTTGGCATCGAAATCTATTTGTTAAAAATTTTGTTCTTGGAACAAATTTGTTCCCAGAAATAGATTAGTAACAGAATCAAGAATAAAAAAAATGTTGCTTCTTAATCCCGAAAACAATTCCAAGAAGTAAGTTTGAGTTTTTTCTTCTCTTTCCTTTTCTTCCCTTCTCTTCCTCTTTCCTTTTCTTCTTCTTCTTCTTCCTCCCAACCTACTACCGCTCACCAGCCACCGTCGCTAGCATTGGTAGTGGCCGGCGAGCGGCTACATGAGGTTCAACGAGCTCGAGGGAACTTGCCTGGCCAGCGGCAAGGCTCAACCTTGCAGATCTAAGCAAAACCGAGCCTTGCCGATGGCCAAGCAAGCCTCACCCAACTCGGTGAGCCTCACTAGGCCACCAGCGAGGCTCGACCTTGCCTAGGTGGCACGAGGTTGGGCCTTGCTGGGCCAGGGCAAGGCTCGACAAGCCTTGCCCAAATCTACACGGCCAAGCCTCGTCGGTGGCCTAGTGAGACTCCGACAAACTTGCCGGCCACAAAAAGGAGGAGGAAGAAGAGAAAAGAAAAGAAATAAAAATAAAAGTATCAAAAGATTAGAAAAAAAAATATAAAAGTTTCACCAAATGTATTTTTATTTCAGGAATAAAAAGTTTGGATAGTTACCAAACACCTTTAAATACATAGAAATTATTTTCGAAAAAAAAAAAAAATTATTTGTAGTGAAAAATTATTTTCAGAAGTAGAATGGTTATTATTCACACCTAACATACTCCAATCCTAAAATTGGTAACTAGGCTATGCTGCCCCCAACACGGCACAGACACACCCTTCTTGGGCTCAAGCGTGGCATGGCCTCACGCAATACGAGGCCAAGCTGTTAGCAATAAGGGGCTGTGCTGATGCCTAGCTTTGTAACTCAAGTCAGAATAAAAGTGAAGATGGTTAAAACAAGATCTCAATTTCAATCTTTCATGAATATAACTATGAAAAGAAATTCCTCGCAGCAAGGGAAAAGAGGAGGGCAAAATAGGATCTTTCATGAATATAACTATGAAAAGAAATTCCTCGCAGCAAGGGAAAAGAGGAGGGCAAAATAGGAATGAGCAATGAATAATTTCTTGCCACTGAAATGAATCCTCATGTTTTGTTATTCCTTGTGGACTTCTTTGGACTAAAATCTTGCCGAAGACACGAAGGCAAGCTAAAGCATTGGCGGGTCTTCTTTTCCACGTTAGGATGACCCACCTTCTCTTTCTATGTTTTATTGCTTTATGTCTTTTCATTATCACTTCGCTTTTTTGATAAGATTTTCCTTGGATTCTTTTGGCCAGTTTCGCTGAGAATGACGGTTAAGGTCCCTGATGGGTCAATTACTTTGATAGTTGATTGACAGGCAGTCACCCGTTGATAAATGCTTGGTATATTCATAATTGGATTGATCATAATCCAGACTCTGAAAAGCTTATCATATAGAAAAATTATTAATATTTTAGGAGTGACTTTAGTTGACTAAAGAACGGTTGAAAGAAGCTGGTTTTGATAGACGTAGCTTATCTCAGTTGTTGTTAAGTCAGTATTGTGAAATTTCAATTGCCAAATGGCTATTTTTACATCATGAAGTGCGAGATTTTTAATTACCACAAAGCTGATCTAGAAACTTAGTAATACTTGCAAACAAATGGCATCCCTCCATAAGTGCTCTAACCTATAAATAATCTAGTCAATCATGTCATCAATTAATAGAAAAGTTAATATTGTCTAATTTAAGTAAATAGAAAGTATGGAAATGCCGGATACAAATGGTTTTGCCTTACACCTAAATACAATCACCAGATTGAAAATTGAATGAGCTAACACTTTCCAAGGAAAACACAAATAAAAGAACAGCGTACGGTTGAGTACAAGAAGCCTGACTTCACGGGATTAGAGGGGGCAAAGTCAAAGTCTACGAAGACTTGGACTACCCACGGTCATGATGAACCAGCGCTGCCCCGAGAAGGAATCAGACCAATAGATCTATGAGTAGATTATTAAAAGGCTCAAAAGAGGAAATTCAGGGATCAGTCACTTAGCTTGATGCTGGAGAGTCATCCATATTTTCTAGTGTAGAGAAAGTAGACTTCACATCAAGATTTCAATCTCGATTATTGTTGGGTAAGTATGGTATAGTAGCTTGCCGCGTTTGGAATAAGCAAGGGTGGGTGAAATTCGCACTATTCGCTTAGTAGCCCTCTAAGCAAGGTCTTTGAACTCGCATCAAGAAGACTGAAACGTCACGGGATTAGAGAGGGCTAAGTCAAATCTACGGAGAATTGGACTACCAACAGCCCATGATGAACTGACGTTGCTCCAAGTAGGGAATCCGACCGACGATTCATGTACTTGGTCCTCGCAGTCAAACTTCCATGAACTTAAAAATTATATCCAAATGAAAAACAAAAAATGTCACTAAGATTGCTGTGCAAAATCCAACACTGACTCATTGTTGGATTTTGCACAGCAATCCCGTTCACTACAAAAAACACTTAACAATAAATTGATCTCTAATTCTCATATTCATCGATAATGTCATCTCTGGATCAAATACCATCTTATGAAAATCGAAAATCATATAAAAAAAAGAATGTGTTAAGGATATATTTTTATCCCAGAAAACTTCCATTATGGTAAAACAAGTTGAATATTTTGATTTTATTGTAATTGGTAATAAATGAATCCACAAAAAGCAGCTTGTATAGTTAATGGTAACATATAGTGCCTAATAAATTGGAATTGATACCATCTTTATTTATTCTATAATTTATCAAAATAACAACGATTACAATGAAATTAGGATAGAAATTATGAAACAATATATGACCATAATTTGGGGAATGTAGTAAAATTGAGTATTAATGAAGACTATACTTCTAACTTCGACGTACAACAACAAATCAAGGAAAATGATTCCTTCTTGCCAAGTCATTTTTCTCTAAGCTTATTGTTTTTGAGAAACCTTTCCCATTGATCGAATAGTTTTATGTAACTCAAATATTGAAAAATATGGGAAAAAATTCCCAAAAATCAGTTTCAATAAATAAAAAAAACTGAGGCTTAATTAAACAAAGAAGGAAGAGCGTGACGGACAATTCCATATTTTCTCTTCTTTTCATGGGAAAGTATTGCCCTTCATAAGAAAATTGTACCTTTGTTTGCAAATTAAAGCTGTTGTAAATTAACCACTATAGCTTGTCCCAATAACCACCCTTCCCACATGGAAAGAGGAAAGAGGAAGGTTTGAATTTCCATTTTCTTAGGGAGAGTAGGGGTGGGGACGTTTAGTTTCATATGTAGATTTCAACTCTCATGCCTTGTAATGAGTTAGGTAAAAGTCTAAGAGTGAGAGTTAAAATAGGAGTAAAGTATGACTTAAAAAGCATCGATACTTTTCAGAAGCCTTCGTGTCATGTCGGATACTTCGACATACGCCAACACTCAAAATTCCAACGCACATGTTCAGAATTTCGACAAGTGATTCCAACACACACAGGTTAATTTTATAAATTTTCAATAAATGAAGAGTCAAAATATTAATATGTAAAAAAATAATAAAAATAATAAATATGGAAAGAATAAAAATCTAGTTTTCTCTTTTATTCTGACTCTTACTTCCCATGACACATAATTCATCCCCCGAGTATTTTCTCTTCTCTTCTAACATGCTTTGACACACGAGTTCAAAATGTATATTGCTTATTTTTTTTCTCTAATTTTTAAGGATTATTAGAGTGAAGTTGAATTTGTCAAATTGAAATAATGAATGATATTAACAAATAATTGATTAATATTTTTAGTATAAATTCATTCTAGATTCTTATTTATTTATCTATTTGTGAATTTGAATCAAGTTAATTTAATTAAAATAATCATAAAAAATGATAATTTATCATGTAATAACGTGTCGAAATTCTTTGTTTTTGAGAAACAACATATTGACGTATGGTGTCGTGTCGTGTGTTGTATGTCATTGTTGGTACTACTTAAAGTATGATTAATAAAAAAAAAAAAAATTGACCCAGGGAACCTTGCACCCCGCCGATAAATCTAGACTCCAAAAAAAAAAGTCATTGATAAATGTCATAATTGTATTATGATAAACCATATAATTCATGCCAATAAAGAGATTCAAAGTGAACGACCATATGTCGCTTCATATGCTTTCTTGTCCCGAAAGGGAGTGGAACAAAAGTGAAATGCTAAAATAAAGGTGGAGGAATGTAAGGTCTCAAGCGCGTAGCGAACGAAGAACAAAAGCTAACCAAAGAATGTATTCCACTCCGCTTTTCATAAAGTAAAGCCGGATTTGTATATTTAGTTTCAAATTGAGCTCGGAGCTCTTTCGATTCAAAGAGACAGGGTCCCATTGATTATTCAAAGAAATTACATCTCTGGATTATGTCACTTCTAGGACCCTAAAAATTGTCGGAGACAACTTATCATGATGGAGGTTTAGTTTTTTAAAAGCGTCAACTTTAATAAGTTGTCTAAAGTCATTTGGACCGGATTAAAGTGACAGCATATTCACATTAGCACCATTAACCTATCGTTGTAAAAACAAGCCACCGCATTGGATTATTAATAACTGCCTTGGATGAAACTGCAATGAAAGGTATTTTTTGGTAATTAGTGTAAGTTCAGAGTATTAGTAACGGCAAAATAGATTGGGTTTCGATATCACACCTGACAAAATTTAGGCTTTTTGATGGAATTCTCCCAAGTCACGTCAGTTTTGTTTGTCATCCACCTACGATGTTAACTCCTCACTCGTGGAACTTGTTTGCTATCCCTTCGTCTCTTCTTTTTCTCCGCACAGAGCTCGTGACCTATGTCCAAGGGTAGTCTGGACCGACAAAAGTTGCTAGCCTCGCACGGCCGCGGATCTGAGGGGGACCCTATGAAGAATTCGGGTGATCTATTGATGCATGAGTTGCGTTCACATGTACCAATGGATGGGCAATGCCTGCTCGGTGAATAGAGAACAGAGAGGAAGTGAGGAGAGCTGTATCCAGTCCATATGCCGCGTTTGGCGGGGCAAAGTCCTCGGTTACAAAGAAACCGCGTGGAGGTTTGAACAAAGAGCCCCATCCCCTTTCCATGCGGCCAACCCCGAAATGACTGGATTTTTAGCCCACAACACGTCCCGATTGAAATTGCCATATTTTCCCAAACTTTTATTTTGCAATTTTCAGTTTCGGAGTGCACAGATAACGGCCGGGGATGTGTTTTCCCCAAAATATCCCTGATTGAACACCCCAACCGCGAAAGTGACACTACAATTATTGTACAAAGCGAAGGCGGAACTGTGCCTAGTGTCATCCATGCATTATCTGGGAAAGCGTGTGGACATTTATCTCGAGACATGAGTTGTTACAAAATCTAATGGACGAGATATTTACAATTTGTGGCTAGTTGAGTGCGAAGTAACTCCACAAGAGACAGGACAATTTAAAAAATATAAAAAGAACGAGAAGAATTTCTTCTAGTATTTTGTTTTGGTCACCGAAAGCATAGAATTTCACTAATTTATTTACCCTCCAATTGTATTGTTCTTTTTTCAATTGCATTATGATGGTGGAGAGACGAGAGAAGAATTCGGTTGGGAAGGGCCCACTTTCGGTGTTGAAAAGACCTGCATTTGACAACTTTGACAGGCTGCAATGAATCAATATTATTTGATCAACTCAAGCAAACTGGCCCCCCACTCTCAGAATATTGAGCCAGTCCTCGTTTCGTTTCTCAGTTTAATGACCACAATTCGCTCCCTTAGATTTGAAACTGCCTTGGCTTCTTATACTTTACATCTTGATCTTAAGTGCCACCTCTCATCTCTGCTATTCCACCATTCGCCTGTATTTCAAACTTTAATCCTTCTGGTTGCTAACTCACAAAATATTTGAGTACTTGTGGTTGCCCTGTATTGTGACAGTTGCTGCCATGGCTCTCTCTGCTATTCTGTTCAAAGAATTCCTGAAGAAAAGAGCAGGTCAGATCACTGTGGTGGGCAGAGCAGCTGATGATTCAGCTACAAAGAATGGAACCGTGGAGGGGGCTCTTCGTACTTGCACTTCACCACGAGTTAAGGAAATGGCAACATGTTCAGGATATGACTATGAAGTATTCTTGAGCTTCAGAGGACCAGATACACGATCAGGTTTTACTGACTTTCTTTACACTAGTATGATAGATGTAGGAATCCGTGCATATAGGGATGACGAAGAGCTCCGTGTTGGGGAAGAGATTGGCCCAGAACTTCTCCGAGCAATTAATCAGTCGAAGATCTCAATACCCATCTTTTCGAAAGGTTATGCCTCTAGCGTATGGTGTCTCAAGGAGCTAATTCAGATGGTTGAGTGCCAGAAAACTAGAGGACAGAAGATCATGCCCATCTTTTATGATGTAGCACCTTCAGAGGTTCGATACCAAACTGGAGGTTATGGGGAGGCCTTTCTTTCACATGAAAGCAAGAAGCGATACGATGAAGAGACTATGCATAAGTGGAAGGCTGCTCTCAATACAGTTGGGGCACTAAAGGGATGGGACCTGCACATCATGCCCAACAGGTGACCGCTTTTAGCATTCCATCATACATGCTTCATATCATTAAAACTTGAAGCATTTCAATTGGTTTCTTTTCTAAATTTGTTCTGGTCTTGTTGAAATTGAATTCTATGCTATTGAAGTCATTTCGCAGAAATCATGCTAAATAATGGCACGATCCAAATTTTGTCCTTTTCATTATAAATGTTTTTTTCGGTTCAGGTCATTCATTAACCCTTAGTATCAATGCTGATTCATGTTCAATGGAATAAATCCTTGAAGAACACATTTCGAATGGGTTTGATTTTAATTTGGTCTAGTGTGAAGATAGTTTGGCTCAACACAATTTACTAACTCATTTTCTTTTGACCTCCAATAAACACTAGGCGAGAAGGTGAGTTTGCAAAAACACTTACCCAGAAGGTTTTCAACGAGTTGAAGAAGGCTTATCTAGTGGTTTCAAACAACTTGGTTAGTGTTGACCACCATGTGGATCAAATCATGGAAATGATAGGTGCTCAGACAAGTGAAACACGGATTGTAGGAATCCATGGGATGGGTGGCATTGGAAAGACAACCATTGCCAAAATCATTTACAATAAGCTTTCACATAATTTTGAGAATTGCTGCTTTCTTCATGATATCCGAGAAATGTCAAAGGGTAATGGCATTCAATACTTGCAAAATCAGCTCATCTCTGACATCCTCAAGACGAAATGTGCGGATATAAAAAACATTGATGAAGGGACCCAGACAATCAAAGACAGGTTGTCTAACAAAAGAATCCTCCTACTTCTCGATGATATGGAAGAAGAGAATCATATGGAGGCACTTGTAGGTAAGCGTAGTTGGTTCGGTCAGGGGAGCAAACTTATTATTACTACAAGAAAGAAAGACATTCTCGATGTTCCTGAGGTGGACTACAGTTATGAGGTTAATGGCATGGATCCAAATCACTCCCTTCAACTATTTAGCAAACATGCCTTTAGAAAAGATTCTCCTTTAGATGAATATATCAACCAATCCAAGAAGGCGATAGACATAGCTGGAGGTCTTCCGTTAGCTCTTGAGGTCATGGGTTCACTTTTATCTCACACTAAAAAGGAAAAGTGGGATATCATATTGAAGAAGTTGGAAAGTGCTCCTCCTGAGAAAGTTCAAAGTAAGCTGAAAATAAGTTATGATGCATTAGATGTACGGCAAAAGCATATATTTCTTGATATAGCTTGTCTTTTAATTGGACATAACAAAGACATTGTGGTTCATTTTTGGGATGAATCTAAATTTTTTCCTGAAGAAGCCATGGAAGTTTTGCAAAACATGTCTTTGATAAAGATTAAATAGGATAATAAAGTGTGGATGCATGACCAACTCAGAGATCTTGGAAGAGAAATGGTTCGTGAAGAAAGTAAGATGAAAATAGAGAAGCAGAGTAGGGTATGGAATCCTGATGAAGCATTGGATTTGCTAATGAGCCATGAGGTTAAATTCTCCCTGCAATCAATTTCCAATTCATTATGGATTTTTTTCTTTCGAAAAAAGCCAGTTACTTTTTGTGCTCTCTAGCACCATTTTGACCTATTCAACCAATATTTTTGCTCTTTTAAGATTAAAGGAATGTTAGTAAACTCAACCTATTAAAATAGTGAACTTGAATAAATGAGTCTCCTTTGATTATTTATTTTTTTTGCTGCTTAATTTTTTTTGGGCAGGACAAAGGAAAAGTTGAAGCTCTTCGTCTCAAGTTTAACTATCAACAGAAGTACTATTTTACCTGTGAGGACTTTATGAGACTGTCGAATCTAAGGTTCCTTGCAGTTGATGGTTCAAAGGGAAATTTTTGTGAACAGGGAAGGCTTCCTTGGCACAAACATTCTTCCAACTAATGTTTTTCAGGATGATTCAGATCTCCTTCCACTATTACGATGGCTTTCTTGGCGTAATTTTCCCCCAATATTTAACATAAAATGTTTTTCCATGAGGAAAATAGTTATTGTTGATCTATCTGGGAGTGAAGTCACGCATGATTGGGACGGGTGGAGCCACATGAAGGTATGTTAAATGCTAGTTAACATTTATTATTCCATGTTATTAGATTTAGAAGTAATCTTTTCACGATTTTTCTTTTCACAGGTGATAATAAATTTGAAAGTTTTGAATCTAACCAATTGTTGCTGCTTGGAGAGAACTCCCAACTTCTTTGCTCATGCAAATTTAGAACGTTTGATCCTATGGGGCTGTAGCGAATTAGTTGAAATTGATAGGTCAATTTGTCGGTTGAAGCACTTAGTTTCCTTAGATGTAAGGAAGTGTTTGAATCTTCGAAGGCTGCCAGATGAGCTTGGTGGACTAGAAGCTTTGAAAGAACTCTTGATTGATGGCACTCGAATCGAGGAAATCCCTAGTTGTCAAAGAATGAGAAACTTAAGGATTTCGCAAGTTCTCAATGGTTGAAGAGGCTTCCCGATTCAATTGGGAATTGGGAATCGTTGGTTGAGTTGGATATATCTGAAACGAGGATTGAAGAACTACCTGATTCCATTGGAAACTTGAAAAATTTGGAAGTAATGAAGATGAACAACATTCCAATATGCAAAATACCTGATGCCCTTTGGACGATTGAGAAGCTTGACATAATAGAAGCTGAATGTAAATTTGGACTGCCTTTCCATGTGAAAATTGGCAATGGAATCTACAGAATTCAATCCTTGAGGATTTTGAGATTGAGACGTGCTAAAATATATGCAGTACCGAGGCTTCCTGAAAGTCTTATCATTCTAGAATTACATGCATTGTACATGACATTTCCAGATCTCTCAAACCTGACTAATTTAAAGGAATTGGATATGAGGTTTTGGCCATGTCATGATGATGTGAAGTCTAATGGGCATGTCGAAGATCCGATGCCACAGTGGATTGGGAAGTTAAGAAAACTGGAGTCTCTGAAACTGTACTCTATTTATGTCACCACCTTAACAACAGATATTAGTCTCCTTCCTCAACTCAAGGCACTTGAACTCGGGTGCTCTAATCTGCGTTGCCTCCCAAGCCTTCCCTCAAGTTTATCATCCCTATATTTGTACAAGTGCAAATCACTTTGTTCAATGGATTTATCGAATTTGAAGAAGTTATCATATCTTAACATTTTGAAGTCTCCAATTTCAGAGATTCGAGGCCTTGATTGTTTGGAGAACCTACAAATTTTGAGTATTTGTAAACTTAGACAGATGGAAATACTACCTCATCTAAGCAAAACAAAAAAACTACGAGATCTTACAGTTAAGTTTTGCAGTATTTTGGTTGAGATTCAAGGCGAATTACCACAATCTTTGGAAATTTTGCGGATTTATTCATGTGAATCTTTACAGAAGTTACCTGATTTGTCAAGTTTGAAGGGATTGCAAAGAGTTAAAATAGAAGATTGCATGAAATTAAATGTGGATGCAATTCTTGCCTTCGCTCGGAGAAGTCGGGCGAATTTCTGAAAGAAGTCAGAGAAGAAGTTTATAGAAATTCTTGGAAGTTCCTTGATCCACGACTACAAATTGTTTCCTCATGTTCAAAGTTTAAACAAATTGGTGTAAGTTATCTCATCTAACAATCAAATTTTCCCCTTTTTTACAATCAGAGTCTTTTAAAAATACGAACCAAGAAGTTGCACGTGCACATTGTTATCAGCTTTTTGCGAGTTGATATCTGAAAATCCGATGAAAACATATGATTATGGTACCTCCATGCAACTAGATCGTTCTTAATTATGTACAACTATTTGTTTTCTTATCTGAGTTTCGTTTGGCTCGTTTAGCTATATTTTCTTTTGATGGTTTGAACTGCTACTATGTTATCCATCAACTAAAGTTAAATCAATCTCTAAAACTCTGCTTGCCAAAAGGGAAATTTTGTCCTTAAATGGTATATATGTAATGGCGTAATGAATTTGAAATATTGATAGTAAATAAAGAGTGACCGGTGATTTTCAGTTCGGTCAAATGTTTGTGAGTTACTAATATATAGCAATTTTGCCATCGACAAATCCATTACCACTTCTTTTTAGATTTTACAGGTGGCACATATTTCCGCCGGTAAATTTTGAATGCTTACATATTTCACTACTAGTCTCAGTTAACATTTGCAAGTTACGGACGAAATAACTATCTTGCCACTATAAATTCCTAGTACATTGTTGACGGTGTTTCAATTTTACAAGTAGTAACATCTGTTAATCCGGTCAACTGCTAGTAAATTATCAATGAAGTAATGATTTTACCATCTCACTGTTAAAATTTAACTCTAAGTTATAAACATAATACCTAGGTGGTAAGTTACAACCATAATGATGGTTGTAAATCGCTAACATTGTAGGAAAATTACATCAATCTATCTGACCAATAGATGGAAGATTGTATGGTTCTACCATCTTTATTTAGAATTTACAAATCGGTTACAAGTTTACTATAAATAGAATATTGTTCCATTTTGAGAAACAAAACATCAGATGCATCCTGTTAATTAATTCACTGGGGGAGATTTTCTAAATCTATACTTCATGTCCTGTTAATTAAATCTATACCAAAATGGACAAAGTTTACTGAGATTTTTCTGTGGTGCAGGATAATGTTAGAGGAAAAAGCTAATGGATCCTACACTCTGCATTGATACGGTTGTGTTCAGTTTATTTTCCAGGATGGGTGCGCTTTATATTGGATTTGCAAATGTTATGGAGAAGTAAGAAAATGACGAATGAGGAATGTCACTTGAGTAGCAGCATCAACAATGGGAGCGGCAAAACTTCGATATGTGACAAGAGAGGAGAACCATTTAGCTTCTCCAAGGTAGAGTAAATCATCTTAAATTTAAGGCTAAATTTTAGTATTATTGGTGTGTACGGCATATGGTAGGTCTCGACTTGGGGTTAGTAATAATATAATGGACTTGTGTATTCTCTCCATTATTGTTGTTGAGGGTGCGAAGCAAAAGCCTGATACCTTTATTAGGGAGATCATTAAGAGAACGCCCAAATTAGAGCACGTCAACATATCTAATTTGACCTCTCTTCACTCTAAACATAAGTTAATGATTTGGAAACCAACTAGGATATATTAACCATCATATTAATTATTCGATATGGAATTTTTATAATACATGAGCTCAATGTTATGTATGCTCTCTTGTGCAAAAAAGGCTCAATACTTTATCTGGTGAGATCCCTAAGAGAGAGCCCAATTTGAACCTATGAATATATCTAGTTGACCCACATCCAATGAAAAACTTAAGCCGATGAATTATGAAACAACTAGGCTAATTCTCCAACATGAGACTTTTCAAACACAATTCACACTTGTATCTCAATAATTGCCTACAATTACTAGAAATGGTTATGCCTAAGTGATTATCTATAATGCAAGCCCTTCTGTTATGCAAGTTATACTAGAGGAGTCTTTCAGGTTTTTAGATTGACAAGAAGTGCTAAGATAGAAATCTCAAGCGACTGCTTTTTTGCTGGTTTCTGATGTTGCTAAGAGGAATTAAAGTTAGAGAAACTTATAGAACTCTTTCTGTGCAGGGAGCGGCAACTAATTGGGGAGCTGTATAAATGAAGACCGGAGAAAGGAAGATGAAGGATGACATTTAATGTTGACTGTATTCCCTTTCACAATTTTAGGGCGCCTGTATTCATCTGTTGAGAGCCAGAAACATGAAGATTAGTGAGGGGAAGTAGTTTCGTCTTGCTGAAATAATTAGATCTCTTGAATTTGATGCGAAGTTTCAGTTGAATAATCGCCCCTTTTTAAAGACAAATCATGAGATCAGGGTAGAGGGATTTATTTTGCAATTTAGGGCATCATACGTAATTTGTTTTTTTGTGAAAAAAAATGGATATTTAGGCAAACCTGATTTTTTCCCCTTTATTGTGGGGCCACAAAAATGATTATTACACTTCATCTAAATGTATGTTCTCTTCGTTGATATGCAATAGAACTTGCTTATGAGTACCCAAATGTTCTTTTACGAGGTGTTTCACCAGTTTTGGTTCCCACAACGAAAACCTTTCACTAAACAGTGCCTTTCTATTTTATTAGAGGAGACTCAGGTTTTATATTGAATCCGGACAGAGGATGTCAAATTTAAATGTGATTTTCAATCTGTGTATTACAACCCTGATGACCAAGACTACAGACAACTCAATGATTGACAACTTCTGGGAACAAATTATGCCGGAATCAAATAAACAACACAGCTTATGCATAACCTATTGTGACATAGATTTTCGGATCAAAATTATACCGAAATTTAATTAACGACACAGCTTGTTTAGGTGTAAAATTAGAATTTAATCAAAAGCAATACCCTTAGATAGGAAACACAACGCTGAAATTTAATCGACGATGCCGGGTCTACTATACAATACCAAAATTTAATCAACGATGCTACACTAAGAGTAGCTGCTTGTTGGAATTTAATCAGTGATGGGAATCTGAAACTACCACTAACTAAAATGCGATAAAGTAAAGAAAAAGTAAAAGCAATTGTTGTGTTGTTCGCCTAAGGGCTCTCTGTTGGAGATCTCCTGGTATTTATAGGGTGATTTGGTAACCGTTGACCGGTTATTTCTCACTTGATATCTGCTCCTGATCCTTCGCACATATTTCTCACTTCTCTGCTGTCCTTCATAATCGCATCAGTCGTGCTCTATTGCTCCTGGCTTGTTAAGAAAGCCTGCATGACCAAGTTTGAGAGAGTAACCGTCAATTGATTTTGGCGCGACTCTCTAATCCCACTCTAATTTTGGCACCTATACTGCTTGATCCTTGTATCTAAAGCGATATCCCATCATTTGGACACGTGGCAAGTCTTTTTCTCATCATCAAATCATGTATCTCTGCACAGAAGCTTGTCGACACCTAATCAAATGTCCCTATAGCCTTGGCTATTTGTCGCCCGCATGACTAGCGCGTGGTAAACTTTGTCTTTGCTGCTCACATGACCAGCATGTGATTGTATGGGCAACTTTGGGTGTCAATATATACCCCTTTTAAAAGAATTAAATTTGAATTTATTTCTTTTAAATGAATACCTTGTCCTAGCGGATCCTTGGCAAGCTTGCATTGTGCATATATTGCTACCTCGTGTGTAGATATTTCCTAACTTTTGGGATGCCAGTAAGACAACAAATGACGGGTGTGTATACATTCATAAATCGAGTAGTTTTGGTTCAAACTTAATCTTCCATAGAGAACGTGAGACTGCAACGTCAAATGGGAAATTACGTTGATTTTCCCTCTCTATCCTCTTAACATACGTTTAATGAAGTCCTATTTCATCGGGAAAAGAGGGCAGCTTGTTTTGCTGATAAGTCCCACATGACAACATTTCGGGAGTTGCTCAATGATTGCTCTCTAAGGACATGGAGAGTAAAGGCTGCGCATTTACTTGGTCTAATAACAGGGAGGGGTTGACAAATATCAAGGAACAGTTAGACAGGGTCCTTTGCACTGTGAACTGGAGAATTTCATACCCGGAAGCTAAAGCTTTGCCTCACCAGCTATAGGATCCGACCATAGTTCTCTAATTTTCTCTTTGCAAGCTGACAAGGTGAAACAAAAAAAAGAATTCAAATTTGAAACATTTTGGCTCGAAAAGGCTTAATGTAAGAAGATTATTAAGGAAGCATGGGGATCAATCCAACAATAGGAACAGATGCTTCCCCAAAAACCACATGCTATGGCTATAGCAATGACTAAATGGAGCAAAAGGACATTTCCTAATGGGCAGCAAAGAATCGCTCAACTAAAACAAGAATTACAATCCCTCATTAACAATGATAGCTACCCTGATGAGAGAACAAAAGTTAAGGGAATTAAATGAGAAATTGAAGCATTATGGAGATAAGATGAGATGTACTGGGGGTTGTGATCGCGTATTCAATGGCTTAAGTGGGGTGACAAAAATACTGAATTCTTCCATGCCACTACAATTCAATGTAGATAAAGGAATAGGATTTTCAAGATCAAAATTGCGGGTGATAGCTAGATTCCTACCCTTGAACAAATCAGATAAACTGTCGTAGTCTACTACCATGAGCTATATCACTTGGAAGGCCAAAGGGACTTTATGCCGGTCCTTGACCAATGCTCAAAAGTGGTGACAGATGAAATGAACATGATGTTGGTGGCTGAACTTACGGAAGAAGAGATCAAGGCATCAACTTTTCAAATGGGGGCTGAAAAAGCCCTGGGACCCGACGGACTAAATGGCCTATTCTACCAACAGAATTGGGAAAGCCTAAAGACAGACATTGTTATGGAAGTTAAAAACTTCTTCAGAACAAACCATATGCTTCCATAACTCAACAAGACTAGTATATCCCTAATCCCGAAAACTCATAACCCTAAAATGATGGACCAATATCGCCCTATCAGCTTATGCAATTTTGGATATAAAATCATTGCGAAAGTGATGACAAACAGACTCAAACCAATGCTTCCTCAGATCATTGCAGAAGAACAAAGTGCCTTTGTTGGAGGGAGATACATCCAAGACAACATATACATGGTCCAGGAGGTCCTACATCAAATCTGAACAAGGAAAAGAATAAGAAAATCCCAGGCCATTCTAAAGTTAGACATAAAAAAAGCCTATGACTGTGTTGAATGGGATTTTCTTGATGCTTGTTTACTAAAAACGGGTTTTCATGCAAGATGGGTCCGATGGGTCATGCAATGTGTCACGACTGTATCTCTAAATGTGAAGGTAAATGGTGAGCCCCTACCCTTTTTTAGATCATCCCACGGCATTCAACAAGGGTACCCTTTTTCTCCTTACTTATTTATTTTGGTGGCAAATGTGCTATCAACACTTATGGGGAAAGCAGTGGAGGATCGAAGTATCATGGTAATTCAGCTCAATAGATGGTGCCCTACCCTCTCCCACCTCCTTTTTGCCGATGATTCGATCTTCTTCTTGATGGGACAGTTCTGGAATGTCAAAACCTGGCCGTAGTTCTAAATCAGTATTGTATGGCCTCGAGGCAAGAAATCAATCTAAATAAGTTAGGGGTCTACTTCAGTTGGGATTGCCCCCAAAACCTAAAGAGGAATATGGCACAAACACTGAGGGTGCCGGTCATAGAAAGAACTGGGAAATACCTCAGTATACCTTCAAACTGGGGAACATCGAAAAAACACAAATTTGCATCGATTTTGGGGCGAGTGAACACAAAACTGGAAGGTTGGAAAGAAAAACTGATTTCCCGAACGGGCAAAGAAATCCTACTTAAGTTAGTGGTGCAAACTATCCCACAATATGCTATGTCAGTTTTTAAGATTCCTGTATCAATTTGCAAGACAATCGAGCAGAAAATAGCACACTTTTGGTGGAAAACAAATGAGCTAAAAGCTGATATTCATTGGAAGCGACGAGAGGTGTTCAAAACAAGGAAAGACAAGGGGGGATTAGGCTTCCGTGACCTACTGGATTTTAATAAAGCCTTGTTGGCAAAACAAGCATGGTCACTGAGCACAAACCTAAATTCCTTATGGGGGCGATTGTGCAAAAAACTATACTTTCCCCTAAAAGATTTTTGGCGTGCTGGTAAAGGTCAGAAACCTTCTTGGGACTAGCATAGCTTGCTCGCTGGTAGAGATGCTATGTCCCCTGCTATGAGGTGGACATTTGGCGAGGGACCAGAATAAAGACTAAGGAGGACAGGTGGCTACCAAAAGGGATCCTAAATGACCTGGCTAATAAGAATGAACCTCAATTCGTTTGGGGTTTCATATCATCAACTGAAGCAACATGGAAGCTACCACTTTTACATGCATACTTTGATGAACAAATGGTCAAGGAAATTTTGGCAACCCCCCTAAACCCACAATCAGTACAAGACGACCTCATTTGGACAGGAACTCACACTGGCCACTATACAGTTCAAAGCGGGTACACATTTATTCGAGAATTAATAGCAAAACAGTCACCAAATACAGCTTCAACGTCATACACCCCCCCAGCAGACTATGGAACAGCATATGGCGCATACAAGTCCCACCCAAAACCAAATTCTTCCTATGGACACTATGCCAAAATGCCCTCCCAACAAAAGACAATCTGTTTCGAAGGAGCATAATACCTGATCCCCTATGCCCATTGTGCCGACAGTGCTGCGAAACCGTCAAACACCTTTGTCTCCTATGCCCCTGGACAAACTCAATGTGGGCGCACCCCAACCTTCACATTCAGACATCCAGCCTCAGGTTAAGTCGCATCGAGGAGTGGCTAATGGATATTGTGCGGGAAAAAAAGGCTTATTGGTTTTGGCACAAGTTACGTCAATCCTGTGGGAAGTTTGGAAGGCCCGGAATGCAACAATCTTCAAGTGCCGGACTCCGCAGGCCAGCGAGGTACTGGACACAGCATCCTCAGTGCTTTAGAGCTACCGCATTTGGATCCTAGCAAATAGCAAACCCAAAACCAGCAGAACCCTCATCAGTGGATGGCAACCTTGGCCAACTCATGCATTCAAGATCAATACAGATGAGGCTTTCTTACCCGGCAACACCATGGGCTCAGCTGCGTGGATCTATCGCGATTCTGTCAGTGGGCTGCTGCACGATGGCGCTCGATCAATCCCGACGTCCTCCCCCCTTCTGGTCGAGGCTTGGGCACTGGTCGAAGCCCTCAATTTTCTCTGCTTTCTATCCTATTTCCCTACAGCTAATGGTTGTAATTTCCTCCTCTCCTCAAATGACGCCGTTCTATTAGAAACTGATTGCCAGATTTTGGCTAAAGCCCTTGTCCACCATCAACAACTCATGTGGGAGGTGCGTGTGCCTATCCAGAAGTGTAAAATTTTTCTATCGCATCTACCCAATATCCATGTTATTTTCTGTTACTGTGAGGCTAATGCGACTGTAAACTAGGTCGCAAAAACTCATAAAAAATAGTGCTTACCCTTGAATTGGGTCCAACCCCACCCTTTTGTCTTTGGAATTTATTATATATTGATACCCATCTCTCGGGCCCTCTACTTTGGGCTAGATTAATGAAACGTTCTATTTCAATAAAAAAAAAATCCTCTTAATATACGAAGGAAGAAATCGGCAGCCCATCAAGACCCGGTTGCGTCAGTAGCCGGCCCTATCGGACCACCTCTAATCCTCGAGAGCTGTAGGTCCCATCTTGCACGGGAGCTGACGCTGCCTTGAATTTGCAGCAAGGAAACGGAAAATACGATCTTGCCCCGGCTCTGACTGGCGGGAAATTTTCGCGCCACTCACATAATAGCGAAAAATGAAAAGAACAACAGAAAGGGTAAAAACCACACCAAAAAATAAAACGGAAAAGCGAAAAGCTATTTAAAACAAAAATACGAAAAGACGCAAAAACCCTCCCCCTGCTGCCTCCAGTTTCGGACACCGACTCCGGCTCTCTCCTCCTCCCTTTTTTTTAATTCAGATCGTCACTTCGGATTCCGGATTCCGATTCTGATTCGGCCCCTTTCTCTCATTTTAATGGGTCTCGATTTGGTATAGACATACATCTGGTTTGTAAGAAATCATGAAGAGCTCATCCTATAAGAATCAAACTAAGCAACTTGATATGAAACGAATTTGTGATTCTTAGTTCGCTCATTTATTGCGTACCTACATTTGTCCATGTCAATATAATTTGATAGAAATGTCCTGAAAGAGAAATTGATTAAAAAAAAATTTGGTAGATCAAATTGATAGATTTTAGTCTGCAGAAGAAGAGAGAAAAGAAAAGGCAATGACACTCTTGCTGTGTATTAGACTTAGAAGACATCATTAGTATGCAAATCTAAAACCATAGAAAAATATGCAAAATGTAGCCAGACTATAACTAAACATTCACAAATTTCTGAATTGATTCATCAGTGGAAGACACCGAGGTTCGCCCACAAAATTAGGAATATCATCCTCATACGATACAACAAATTTTGAAATAGGGAGCACTTATTGCCATACATATGGGATCTAATCCTACCTAAAGGGTTGTGTTGGACTCACAACCCATGAGCAAGAGATTCTCAAGAAAAATAAATTGTTCGCAAAATTGTTTAAAATATCCAACCAAATACAACATAACACTGTCAGTCATATGCTTTGAAAACATCCAAATCTACACCCAAGGAATCATTCAGCTATAGTTTGCCCCATTCAACCAATCACTGGAGCTCCATAGCACATTTCTCCCAACCTTGAAATGCCTAATCCGCTAAATCCACAAGACAAATCTCACTGTCCAAGCTCAAAACCGACGTGCTCAATCCTAAGAGCCTGTCTATTCACACGTCATCACTATCAAACCAATCGAATTGAGTCAGAGGATCAGAACAGTAACTAATTACATGAACACGAATTGCAATTACCTCTCCGGCCAGCTGCGGCAATCAAGCACGTCAGAACCGTCACTCACAATGAAGACTTGTTTCCGCTCCATGTTCTACAAGAGAAATGCATCGAACGATGTCGTCAAGAAAATGAATACGTGCCATAGAAAAAAATTCAATCTCTATCCGCAAACAATTACACAATCAAATGGCTCGATTGCGCAGCGAGATAGAGAGATCGATCGCCATCTTTGTCCAGATTGTTCGAATGCAAACACGATTCTAGTCTCACAGGTTCGTGGACTTTATGGTGATTTTCGCCACGGTTGGCAACTGAAAGCCACGGAACCCCCCGGGGGAAGGTGGGGGCCGCCGGGGGGGTGGCGGGGGGTGGCGGGGGGGAGAGAGGGGAATGATAAATTTACAATTATTTTTCCTGATTTGCCCTCCGGATCTTATTCTGTTGGCGGTTACATTCGGTGATTTCGTCATTTGCATGAGGGCACTGAAGGAAGTTCAGCTAGAAATTCAAATTTGGGGTTCTGTCTTCTCTCTTTTTGGAGCTTCCCGCCCTTCGATGTCTCCACATTAGCACTTCGGCTCAACTTGGTTCAATTAGTTTTAATGTCCTTTATTTGTTAATTTGTAGATTTTTTTGAGGTATATGAAAATTCAATCGCTTCTAAGAGCACCATAAAGGCGTATTCGACTTTAAAAGGCAAATCATAGGGCAAAGCATTTTCGATTCTTTTTTTTTATCCTACTTTAACTTTAAGTCACGCTCTGCAAAAAGGCAAGGGAAACTATTTTCGGTTATATGTGCCTACTTTTCACGATTTGGCTTAACAAACAATGGGAGAGGAAAGCTCCAGTTGAACCAAAGCAATTGATGCCTTTAGAGTATAGAACCATTAGTCACTCTGGATAAAAGTCCGGATAAAAGGACATGTTCAGTTTTGATTAAACATGCGGTCCTTAGTCTAAGTTTTTAAATGTTTAGACAAGGACCGTTGTCCTAAAGGATGAGAAATTACACGAAAAATAAAAACAAGCCTCTAAAATGGTGGAAGTGGCAAGAGCCAATAGCAACGCCAACCTTGAAGAGGTAGTTGAATTTGTGAAAATGTTTGCAAGGCCAAATAGAAAATGGTAGGGAATTCAAGGGAATGACGAGATCCTAATTGGGGCTTAGGACCATTGTGATAGGGATCTTTTCATTAATTCCCGTTTCTCTGAAGAAATGCGCCCTGCCTTGGTGATGGTCAGTAAATGAACACATTTCATAATTCACATCAAGTCAATGCAAGGTCTCTACAATCAAAAATTTGTATAGTAATTGTAAATTGAGACCTTCCTTTATATAGGAGGCCATAGCTCATTGTCCAAAAAAATCTCAAGTTTACGACAACTTAAGGTGAATGTGCTATGAATGTACTTGTTTGGGGTCAATATGGTATAGAAGCACTAGTTTGAGAGTTTTTATGAAAATATGACATAAATATACCAATTTAGAATTTTTTGTGGTGATAATCCTTAAAAAAAAAACCTTAAACTTTGACAAGTTGTCTAAAGTCACTCTATACTAGATTGAAATCACCTTAGATCCACGTCAGCTCCATTCAGCTATCGTTGTCTACGCAAGCCGCAATGTAGGGACAAAATCATAATGGTAAGAATTTTTGGATCGCAGATTATAAGTGTGGTGCAATTGATAATGCAAAATATTGAGGCATCGGTGTTGCAATGGATTAAATTTAGGCTTTTTGATGGAATTTTCTACTGGGTTAGCTTGTTTGCGATGTCCACACAAACGGACACGTACAAATTTTAACGAGCAATGAACTTTGACGAAGGTACTGGTGCGAGTTTGGAATTTGATGACACAACCCATCGCCATCAGGAGTCCCTCACCTTCTAGCATCAATTCACTAGCGATGTTAACTCTTCGCCCATTCAAGTCGTCCGCTACATCTTCTGTCCCTTTACATTTTCTTGTGAAGCTCACGACTTAGGTCAATAGAAGCCACAACTACCGTGGATTCACTCCGACGGAGGCAGGCCGCCCTCCACCACTGCGGTGCCGGAGCTCCACTCAATCGATTTACTTGATTTCTAGAGCAACAGAGAGAGAGACACCCTCGGCTCTAGTTATCATTAATTAAAGGGATATGTTCAGTAGAAGTCCTAAAACTTGTCAGGATAGTGCAATTAAGTCATAAAACTTACAAAAAGTGCAATCGAGTCCTAAAACTTATCATATTGGTTCATTTGAGTCCTTCCATTAACACCGTCAATTTAGACTAACAGAAATGCTGACGTGGCATTTTAATTTTTAATTTTATTTTCCATGTGGCATTTTAAAGTAATTTTTATTTTCCACGTGGCTTTTTTTAATTCAATTCTTTTTAAATTAGATTAAAAAACAAAAACCAAATTTTTTTATTAAAAAACAAAACTGGAAAAAAAAAAAGTGCCGGCGAGGACTCCTTCAGCCGCCGCCGCCGCCCACACCGGAAGGGCCGGGGCCGGCGACCATCGCCCGGCGAGGGGGAGTCCTCGCCGGCACCAGGTGAGGGCCGGCGACCCTCGCGGCGAGCGCGAGGGTGCCCAGATCTGGGCACGCCGGCCCTCACGGGGGGTCGGCGACCATCGCCCGCCCTGGGCGAGGCTCGCCTGGGCCTGGCGACGGTCGTCGGCCCTCGCCTGGGGCTTGCGACGCCTCCCCCAGGGTGGGCGATGGTCGCCGGCCCCCGGTGAGGGCCGGCGTGCCCAGATCTGGGCTCCCTCGCACTGGCCGCGAGGGTTGCCGGCCCCCGATGAGGGCCGGCGTGCCCAGATCTGGGCGCCCTCTCGCTGGCCGTGAGGGTCGCCGGCTCCCCGTGAGGGCCGGCGTGCCCAGATCTGGGCGCCCTCGCGCTCGCCGCGAGGGTCGCCGGCCCCCCGTGAGGGCCGGCGTGCCCAGATCTGGGCGCCCTCGCTCTCGCCGCGAGGTGGCCGGCCCTCACCTGGGCGCAGGCGAGGGCCGGCCACCCTCGCCTAGGGCCGTCGGCGCTGGCTCTTCCGGCGATGGGCGGCGGCGGCGGCTGAAGCCCCTGCCCTTCTCCCTTTTTTTTTCAGTTATTTTTTTAAAATAAAATTTTAGGTTTTCTTTTTCAGTTTTTTAATTTAATTAAAATAAGATTGAATAAAATAATAATTTTAAAGGCTGATGTGGCATTAACAAATAATTTAAAATGTCACGTCAGCTTTTTCCGTTAACAGTGTTAACGGAATGACTCAAATGAACCAACGTGACAAGTTTCGAGACTCGATTGCATTTTTTGTAAGTTTTAGGACTCAATTGCACTATCCTGATAAGTTTTAGGACTTCTACTGAACATATCCCTTAATTAAATAATTAAACTTCCTCGCCACGAGGGCATTTTGGGTATTTTCAACAGCAGCGAAAGAGAAATGCGGTCATGCACTTGACCCTCTACAGAATACAGAAAATCACGGGAACAATACGGATGGCCAGAAAGGGGGGGCCCCAAAATAGCCCTGACTGGGGACCTTAACCCCGGAAGTGACACTACGATTATGTACAAGCAAAGAAGCAAGTGTGCCCCGTCCATTGGCATTCCCGCAATTTGGGGGCACGTGCGAGGGCATTTACGTGACACGGTGTTGTCCGAAAATCCAATTCAAAGATACATTTTACACCGCGCGGCTAGTTTCGGTGCGATGTTGCTTTGCAAAGACAATATTATTAAAATCCAAAAAACATAAAAAAAAGAACGAGCTCAAAATTCTTTTTTAATATTTTATTTTAGTCACCGAAGAACTCGATTCGATTGCTCCCTATCTCTTTAAAACTGCACCAGTTCATTTGCCCCGCCGATTTTGTACTACCCTTTTGCCTTTGCCCCACCGACGGCAGTTTGCTGGCGATTCTCTGGGGAAGTAGAAGCAGCACCTCCCCCAGGAAGTTAGTAGAACTATGTCTATGTGCTGGAGGCCGTGGCTCACTCTGCGGCTGTAGTAATTAGAAGAGCGATTAAACGATGAAGAATCGGGACCGGATTGGATCCTTTTATTCCATAATCACAAGGAGTCTCTCAAAGTGCTGCCAATATAGTATCTCGTTCTATTTTCAGTACCTAATTTATTGAAGAGAATTATGTATTAGATATTTTGACCGTGAGTTGTAGCTTATGGAATTGAGGGAATCCAATTGTACCGAAAAATTCCAATCCAATCTCCAATTTTCATTATCTAGTTACCATAAGAATGAATCTGGATATTTATATAATTTGATTGAGTCATAAGAAATGATCTGGTGAAGGTGCGTTCTCTTTCAACGATTTAATGAGCCAAAACTAGTTTATACCTTTAGTCAAACGAGGTTCTAAGCAACCCATGGATTAGACTAGATTAGACTAGTCTATCAATCGATAGAAATGTGGGTGTAGATTAGTCCCACAAATATTCATTTTCTTGCACACTTATATGTAAACAATTTTATGTTTTAAATATCTACTTGAATTGCATCTTAATCCATTCATCATTGCGTAATTAATCTGTCAAACGCCGAAATTTTTTTATATAGAGTCCTAAACCTCATTGTTTAAATATATCGAAAAGAGAAACCCCCTAAACCTGCCCAGTTATAGGATGCGCTTGTTCAATGTCAAGCAAAATAAAAGAAATTAACCTAAATCCCCTAAACCTGCCCACCTACCCGATGTGCTTGTTCAATGTCAAGCAAAATAAAAGAAATTAACCTAAATCATTAATTTCAAATGAATAGAAGTGTAGCAGCACTTTACAGTAAAAGCTTTTCGATTGTTTTGGATATAGATCAACTAAGAAAAACTTTCCTTTCCCTCTTTCACTCCACTTTTAAGAATTCCTCTTGGTTCATGCATCTGGTGAAGATTTCAAAAATGGATTTTATTCGACTTCACTGCCATTGACAATTCCTAGTCTTCAGCAATGTTGAGCACTGCAGGTGCCTTGCGTCTGATTACCAATGTCCAAGACTTCTCATCATGGCACTGTTGATCAAACTGAGGGAACTTTTGATGGGAAAAAGAAAAGGAAAACTATTCAAAATGGAGGTTATCGTGCTTGTAGGTCATGATTATATGATGTTTCTGATTCTCCTTCAGCAAGTTGACTTCCAGATCATAAGGCACTCTTTAACCATTAAAGAGAGATTTCTCGAGCAAGAGGAATGCTTACCAAACCCTTTTTTTTCCCCAATTGTTACAGAGCATCTCAAGATTAGACATGACTCTACTAAACCCGAGCTACCTTGATCCAAATCATATGGCTGGGTGCTTGGATTTGGTTGAGGGAGCTAGCATCAAGGGAGTTCGCGAGCAAGGGTATTTGTGGTAGGTGTAGCAATGCCGTAATGCTTGGAGTGCAACGTCAACACCGTGAGCCTCCATTGTTGTCCTTGATTCAATATACCAATTAGGAAGAAAATACATGCAAGTGCGAATAAAACAATGAAGGACATTTTGATAAGTTAAATATAAAAAGGGTATTTTTAATTTAGGAAAATACCATCGAAGATAAAAATGCCCTTCAACCAAAAAGTTTGAGTGTACATGTGTGACATGAGTATAAATTTAGAATTTTTTGTATTAAAAAAAATATTATAGTGAATTTGCCCCAAATGGCATAATTTGAGGTTTTTAGAGTCATAATTTTTTTTTTAAGGTGACAACCACGAGCAGCGCAGTTGGTGTGCGTTCTCTTCCTCATCGCCGGGGTCAAGAGTTTGAACCCTCTTGTTGTTAAAGTGTTGTAGGAAGGGGGTCCTAGGCTAACCTCCCCCGAGGTTTACGTCTTAATAGTGGCTTGTGACGAGTTTCGACAAACTGGAGGGTCGTGTGCTCCCCAAAAGGGGTGAGTTCCGACAACCCCTCGGTATCAAAAAAAATTTTTTAATAAATTTATCTCAAGTGGCATAGTTTTGAGTTTTTAGTATCATAAAAAAAATTTATGGTAAAATTATCCCAAGTGACATAATTTGGGGTTGTTAGTATCACAAAAATAAATTTATGGTAAATTTATCTCAAGTAACATAATTTTGAATTTTTTGTGGTATTTTTCCTTTTAATTTTTAGTAAACTAATTTTAATGAACATAGCATTTTTCCTTTTTAAATCATTTTTTTCAACATATCACTTACAAGTATGGTCATACTAATGCATTCTATTTGTATGCCTCGTCCAGTTGAGAGAAAAACTCATATCAGTTGTTAATATCCAAAGTTTTCAGTTCACTAAAGATTACTAGTTAGACTTTTTAGAAAACACGATCCTTTTTTCTCCAAATTATCTTCAAATATTTTTTATGTAAATATTCCTATCAATAGACAAATGGATAACTTAATAATTCTATCATGCATTTCAACTTTAAAATTTGAATCTTTTCTATCTTATAAGTAATAAATAATCTTACAAAAAAATTTTGTTTCAACATATACATGTATACAATATCTTCATATTATATGAATAATATCGTTTGATTCATTGAAATTTAAATATTTCGCAATAAGGAAATTGTGCCAAATCTTTTAATTATCTATTTTTCACACACACACAATGGGGATACACTTTTGCCAATAGTACTAGCAAAAAATTTATTATTGCTTATAAAGAAAGTTGACTAGAAAGAACAAGGAGAGAAACAAAAAGAATTATCTTTTAAGAAAAGAGAAATAACACCTTTGATCACTGAATTTCACAATATAAGATCCGTTATTTTTCTCTATTTCTGATAACATAATACTTGAACTTAAACTGAAAACATAAGTTTTAGATAGTCAGAGATATTGCCTTTGAGACAATGATGAACTAACATTGTTCTCTCACCAAGGAAAAAAAATGAAGGAATAACATTCTCAATTCTACTCCAAACTCTAGGATATTTTTTTTTTCTTCTTTTATATTCTACTATATTAGTTCACATCACATATTCTCTGTTCATTACCAATATCATAACTTATCAGTTTTAATGCTACCATTAATTGCACATTGAAAATTTGTTTATCCCTCAAAATCTGAATTTGACTCATAATACTAATACTCATGCATTACATTTAAAAGTCTTTGGCTTGGAACAAAGTTTGCAAAAGACTTGAACTGCAATTTACTTTTCCTAAAATGTACACTTGAACAACCCTTATCCTAAAATCAGTAATTGGGCCATGCCACCCCAACACAGCATGGACCCACCCCTCTTGGGCCCAAGCCCAACACGGCCCCTTGCAATGAGGGGTCATGCTGGGCCGAGATGTCCGCAATCAAGGATTATGCTAATGCGTAGCCCTGTGGCTATGGCCAAAATAAGAGTGAAGACGGTAAAACAAGATGTTAATGTCGAATTTTTCATGTATATAATTATGAAAAGAAATTTCTTGTGACACGGGAAAAGAAAAGGCCAAAACAGGAATGAGCATCCTCAAGTGTTTTTTTTTTTTTTCGTTTTTCCTTGTAGGCTTCTTTTGACAAAAATCTAGCCAGCAACACAAAGGCACGCTAAAGCATGGGTGGGTGTTATTTTCCACATTAGGATGACCCCATCTTCTCTTTCTTTGCTTTATTGCTTTATATCTTTCCATTATCACTTTGCTTTTTTGACAAGATTTTTCTCTGGATTCTTCCGGGCAGTTTCACCATGATTGACGGTCGAGGGCTCGAGTGGGCTAAATTGGGCAGGTCTTATTTTCCACATTGGGATGGCCCCATCTTCTCTTTCTTTACTTTATTACTTTATATCTTTTCATTATCACTTTACTTTTATGACAAGATTTTTCTTTGAATCCTTGTCGGCAGTTTCGCCGTGAATGACGGTTTACTTTGATAGTCGATTTATTGGCGGCCACCATTTGATCAATGATTCGTTTTTTTTCCTTGGCCAGCAGCATTTGATGATTAAGGCTTCTGAACTTTCTTCATATCTGAATTCTTTTTCAGAAAAAAGATTGAGTGAGATGAATAGAGAGGAGGCAATGCTTTGTTTATTCATCATCGAATTAATTATAATTTGGACCATGAAAAGCTTATGATATCATCCATACCATCGCTTTACGAATGGATTTAGTTGGCTAAAGAACAGTTGATAGAAGCTAATTTGGGTAGCTATAGCTTATGTTGGTTGTCGTCAAATCAGTATCATGAAAGTTCATTTGCGAAACAGTTATTTTCTATTAGAAAACATAGAATTAGTTATCACAAAATTGATTTAAAAACTTGGAAAAAATACTTGCAAACAAACATAATTGATTCAGAAAATTTTGATCTTTAAATAGTTTAATCAATCATGTTATTAATCAATAAAAAAGCTAATACCGTCTTATTGAACTAAATGGAAAGTATGAAAGTATCAAATAAACATAGTTTTGCCTTGTGTCGAAATACAATCATTTAGATTAAATATTGCATGAGATTAGTCAATATGATTTCGATATGACCATCTAAACTCGACCTGGCTTCAATGTGGTATTAACAATAGCTACCACCCTCCAAAGAAAAAAAGTAAAATAAATGAACAGCGTACGGTCGGTGCAAGTGGGCTGAAACATCACCGTGATAAGAAAGGCGAAGTCAAAAGTCTACGAAGACTTGGACTAGCAATAGTCCGTGATGAATCAGCTTTGCTCAAGAAGGCATCGAACCAATGACTCTCCCAAGTCTACAAAGACTTGGACTAGCAACAGTCCTTAATGAACCAGCTTTGCTCCAAGAAGGCATCGAACCAATGACTGACCCAAGTCTCCGGAGACCTGGACTACCAACAGTCCGTGATGAACCTGACTTGCTCCAAGAAGGAATTGCACCAATGGTTGACCCAAGTCTACGAAGACTTGGACTACCAAAGGCACATGCTAAAGCATTGGCGGGTCTTCTTTTCCACATCAGGATTGTCCCCATCTTCTTTTTCTTTGCTTTTATTGCTTTATATGTTTTCATTCTTTGCTTTTTGGACAAGATTTCCCTTGGATTCTGGCAGCCAATTTCGCCGTGAACGACGGTTGAGGTCCCCAGCGAGTTAATTGCTTTGATACTTGATTGATAGTTGCCACCATTCAATAAAGATTCTTTTTTTTACTTTGGCCAGAAGCATTTGATAAGTAGCGCTTCTAAACTTTTTTCCATGTCTGAATTGTTTCCCGAAGAAAAGATGAAGTGAGATCAATGGAGCGGAGGCAATGCTTGGTTTATTTACGTTGGATAACAGACTATGAAAAGCTTGTGATATCGCACGTGCCAAAGTTTCACACATGACTTTGTTTGGCTAAAGAATGGCTGATAAAGCTGATTTTGATAGATGCAGTTTATCTTGGTTGTTGTTGAGTTACTGCTGTGAAACTTCAGTTGTGAAGTGGCTTTTTTTCCATTATGAAACACGGAATGTTTAGTTACCACAAAATTAATCTAGAAACTTAGAAAAATACTTACAAACAAACATCATCTACTCATAAATACTTTGATTTTTTAAATAATCTAGCCAATTGTGAAAAGCTAATACTGTCTAATTTAACTAAATGGAAAAAACGAAAGTGTGACATACATATAGTTTTGCTTCGCATCCAAACACAATCATCAGATTAATAATTGTATTAGCTACCACACTCTAAATAAAAAAAACAAATAAAAAAAGAACAGCATGCGGGAGGGGTGCAGGAAGACTGACCCCTCCATCGCGGGATTAGAAGGGCAAAGTCAAAGTCTACAAAGACTTGGACTACCAACAGCCCATGATGAGCCAGCTTTGCTCCAAGGAGGAATCACACCAATGATTCATTTATTTGGTAATTTGTGTCTCACAGTCAAGACTTCCATAAACGTAGAGATTTAATCGAAGAGATTAAAAAAAAGTCACTAGATCACTCTACAAAATCCAACACTAACTCGTCGTTCTCTTATTGACCCTCAAAAATCAAATGACAACAAATTGATCTCCAATTCTCATATTCATTGATTATTTTATCTTGCGATTTTCTCTTATCAAATACTATCATAAGAAAATCGAAGATTATATAAAAATAAAATTTTAGGGTGTGTTTATCTCGATGAAGATTTTCTTGTCATGGGAAAATAATTTTTAGGAAATCCATTTTAGAGAAGGTAAATTAGAAAAAATTGATTATGGTGAAAAAAAGTTGTAAAAAATTGATTTTATCGTAATCGATAATAAGTTGATTCACTAAGGGCGGCTTGCATTGTTAAAAGTAACATGGAATGATAAATAAATTTGAATTGATATTATCTTCATTTATTCGATAATCCATTGAAATAATTATTATTATAAAGAAATTAGGATAGAAATTGTGAAACCATATTTGTAAAGTATTATACTGAGTTTTTGAGCATCGATGCATGTAAAACCCAACTCATCCGGTGAATTTTTCCATAGGGTCCTCCTCATCTATCTCCATTTTTCCATATTAATAATTGGCTCCCGCTTCAGTGCACATAAATACCATCTCCCACGTGACTTGACTACCAATAGCTGACAGCTCGCGCTCCATCCATCATAATTATGACCCCCGTCCTTTTCGTCTGCTCCTCTCCTCTCTACCCTATCAATTGCATTATGTCTTTTTCTGCTGCTGAATTACACAAATGCCCTCACGGCGAGGAAGTTCCTTTTCTTTTCTTTTTTTCCTTTTTTTTGGGTGCTGATTAAATGATAAACAGGGCTGATTTTAGGATAGAAATTGCTTTTTCACGAATATTCCTCATATTCTCTCGGGCTAGTTTCGTTGTGAATGGCGGTTGAGGTTTCCAAAAAATAATTTTATGCTCCGAGTCATCAAACCGACGGGTTAATTATTTTGATAATTGATTGATAAATGATTGTTCTGGCCAGCATTTGATAGATGATGACTTTTTTGGCCAGAAGAATTTCATAAATGATTCCAGACCACAATTTCATAATTTTCCGGTGGACTTTAATGAGGATTCGGAAAATAATCGTCAACTTTAACATGCAGCAGCGATGCTTTGAGGAACCATCCTTCCTGACCAATTTTGCAGCGGATTGGCCCACGACTCTCTCTGCATATTCACTCTATCCTTCCGCTTTTAAGGGTGCACACGAAATCATTGTCACTTCTCTATTTTTTTATCTTTCTCAAATATATTTAGAATAAAAATTCATTTAATAATGTAATTTTATTTTTCTATTTCTACAATAAATTTTTACGTCATAAATAAATTTAGAACAAAAATCAGAGGTTAAAATTTTTTACTTCTTTATTTATGGAACAAAAGTGAGAAACAATTTATGGAACAAAAGTAAAAGATAAAAACTCATCTCAATGTTCACTCTCGTTATTGCTTGTCAGTACTCACCCGCCACGTCGGCTGCCGTCGCCACTGCGTTGTCACCGCCAATCACCGCTTGCCGTCGGTCACTACTACTTGGGAAGGAGAAATTTTATAATATTGTCAAATGAATTTTTATTCCATATCGTTATCAAATGTCTATTTTATCTTAAAAATTTCGTTCGGAGAATATAAATAAAAAATAATTTATAATCAGAAATTGATTTCTATAACAGAAATTTTATCATGCGTGCCCTAAGTTCAATGCTCCCCTGGAAAGTCATTCAAAAAAATCTTCCTTTTATTGGTTCCTTAATATTTCTGTGGTGAAGGAACAAAGGTCTCTGATGGTTAATGGAGGAATTTATGCAGTGGATCCCACCTATATTCTCTTCTTCCCTGAGCTTTTGAGCTAATGCAGGAAACATTTCCTCAATGTGGATTCGAATGGAAGGAGTTTGATTTTAAAATAATTTGCAACAAGACTTTTGGAGTTTTGTTTTGCTAAAACTATAATCAAACCTAAAGCTACTGGAAAACAAATTTGATATTACATTAGTCTCAATTCAAAGAATTTGATACTTCCCAGAGTCTTGTTTTGACTCATCGTGATTAATAACTTTATTCTTAATTTTTTTTTTGTCACACTTGGATATATGTTTGAAAAGATTTAAGAACTTATGAATTGCATAATGGAACATTTTTACACCTGCAAATCTAGCAAGATTTTGTTTTCTATTGTGAAACATGGAATGCTTAGTTACCACAAAATCAAATAGAAAGATACATGCAAGCAAACACCATATGTTCAAGAAAAAAAAATTTAATAGATAAGTCAATCGTGTCATTAATCAATAAAAAAAGTCAATAGTATTTAATTTAACTAAATGGAAATGAAATGTGTTGCACACGTATAATTTTGCATTGCATCGAAATACAACCATTAGATTAAGGAGACTGATTTAAAAAAAAAAAATCTGCAATGAGAATTTTGCACTTTCGTTTTGCTAAAGCAAAAGTTTAGTAGAGTGTAATCAAAGCTAAAGCTATTGGAGTTAGTCTGGAATATATGAATTTGATACTTCCAAAAAGTCTTTTTAACTCGACCGTGATTAATAATTTCAATCTTCAATTTTCTTTTTGTCGGATTGGAATCTACGTCTGAAGACTAAAGAGTTCATGAATTCCGGAACAGGACAGTTTTACACCTCCGGATCTTGCGGGATTGGCTGCCCCACCATGTGCTTCCTCCATGCCGTCCTTATCAAATACAAATAGGTTCGTTTAGTCCACATCAGTACCCATCGAAATCTGAAGGTCTTGCTGGTGTTGCAGCATTCACATCAATCATGCACTCCCCGACGACTTTGAGGAGGTCAGCTCGTCAACCGCCGGGGATGACCATGGCCGTGGGCATGGGGTTAGGGTTTTGGAGGCGTGTGAACAGAGAGCAGTGACAACGAGGGGAAGATCGAGAGGGATTTGGAGCAAAGGAAGAAACGTGCGAAAGGTCGAGGGAAGCATGTGGAAGGAGTTTGTCGTGGAGTTTAAACGAAGTTTACCTAGAAAAGAAACTAAATAAAAGGAAAAAGATAAATAAAAAGATATTCTAAACCTGGGCATGTTGAATATATTTTGGTCTCTTCATTCAAATAAAGGGAGATCCATCCATATGCTTTCTTCTCCCGAAAAGAAAAAAGACCAAAAGCGAAATGCTTAAGAGAGGGTGGACGAATGTAAAAGTCTCAAGCGCGTAGCGGAAAAGGATAAAAAGCACAGCAAGAAAAATATATCCCCTTCCACTTTTCTCAAAAGTTACAATTGTAGCTCGTTTCTTTCTCTTGCAAGAAAGACCCCAAAAGTCGCTAAGTTCAGTTTTCTTTTTGTGAAAAACTTAAATTGTGACTCTAAAAATTGCAAAGTTTTGGTTTTTAAGCCGCCCTGTACCAAACTTTGACGGAACGTATTTTTTAATTACCATACAAGTTTTGAATTTTGATGATATAAATACAGTTTGGATAATTGATATTACGGCGAGTATAAAAGTGAGGTTATTTTAGAGGATCGCCGCCCACGGTCGTTGAATTTGCCGCACACCCATTGCCATCAAAAGCCCTCAATTTTGCGCGTCAATCCATCAGCGAGTTAGCGCCTCGCCCGCTTGAGTCGTCTTTGGCTCCTTCGTCTCTTTTTTCTTTGGGCACAGAGCTCATAACCTATGTCCATGGAATTCGCGACCAACAGAGGTGGCTAGCCTCGCTTAATTCGCTCGATTTTTTTAGGAACGGAGAGGGCCCTCATCCCTGTTTATCATTAAAATCAAATATCCAAAAAGAAAAGGACAGATAACTTCATTGGCATGAGGGGATGGCACTTGGGTATTTTGGCAGAACCAAAAGGACAGAATGCGATTGATAGGGGAGAGAGGAGCAGAGGAAAAGGACAGGGGTCGGGATTATGGACGGATGGAGCAGGGTGCTGTCAGGTGTCGGTGGTCACATGGGGGAAGCAATGATGTCGCGTGCAGTAGTGAAGCTGGAGCCAATTAAAAAGAAAAAGATGCTAAATCAATCCGAGCTCACGCAAACTCCTGGAGGAGATGGACCCTTATGGAGAATTCACACGATCCAATTTATGCATGAGTCGGTTTCACATGCGCCGGTGCACAGGCGGGCAAGACCTGCTCGAAGAACAGGGAGAAGTGATCTTTAAATAATCTATTTAACAATGTCGTCAAAATCAATAGAAAAGTCGATACCGTCTAATTTAACTAGGTAGAAAGTACAAAAGTGCCATGAACATAGAGTTTTGCCTTTGCATCAAAATACAATTATTAGATTAAAAATTGCATTAGCTACCACTCTCAGAAAGAGAAAAAATAAGACGGAGCAGCGTCCGGTTGGTACAAGAAGGCCGAAACATCGTGGGATTAGAAGGGCAAAGTCAAAGTCTACGAAGACTTGGGACTACCAATGATCCGTGATGAACTAGCTTTGCGCAAGAAGGAATTAAAACAATGATTCATCTGTTTGGTAATTTGTGCCTCACACTCTGAATTCCATAAATGAGTAGACATTTTATCAAAAAGAAGAAAAAGAAAATGTCACTAAAATCACTCTGCAATATTTAACATTGACTCATCGTTCTCTTATTCACCTTCCAAAAATCACACAGTAACAAATCGATCTTCAATTCTCATATTCACCGCCAATTTCATCTTACGATTTCCTCGGATCATGTACCATCACATGAAGTTAAAAATTCATATAAAAAATACTCTTAGGATGTCTTTATTTCGCTGAGAATTTTTTTGTCATGGGAGAATGCTTTTAGGAAATTCAATCTTATTAAAAGTAAATCAGAAAATATTAATTGTACTGAAAACAAGTCGAAAGTTTTTTTAGATTTTATCCTAATTGGTAACAAATGAGTCTACTAAAGGCAGCTTATATAGTTAAAAGTAACACGTAATACGTAATGATTAATAAACTGAAATCGATATCGACTTTAACAAGGGTCTTGATAGTTAATGCTCGCATCTAGTGCGGATAGTCTTTCTTTTCCATTGAAAAAAAGAGTAGGAGTTAGGCAGTGGGATCCTGCCTGTTTTCTCTTCTTGCCAGAGCTTTTGAGCTACAACTTAGGAAGCGCAATTTCGATTCGAATGAAAGGAGACTGATTTAAAAAAAAAAAAAATCTGCAACGAGAGTTTTGCACTTTGGTTGTACTAAAACAAAAGTTTAGTGGAGTGTACTCAAAGCTAAAGCTATCGGAGAACAAATTTAATCTTCCGTCAGTCGAATAAATAAATTTGATACTTCCCAAGAGCTTTTTTAGTTATCAAGTTATTGTGATTAATATTTTCAATCTTGAATTTTCTTTTGTCAGATTCGGATGCGCATCTGAAAAGACTTAAAAGAGCTTAGGAATTCCAAAGCGGAACAGCTCTACATCTAGCGGGATTTTACTTTTCCTCCTAGGCTGCCCCACCATTTGCTTCCTCCATGTCGTCCTTATCAAATACCAATAGGTTCGTTTAGTCCACCTCAGTGAACATCGAAATCCGAAGGTCTTGCTGGTGTTGGAGCATTCACATCAATCATGCACTTCCCGGCAACTTTGAGGAGGCCAGCTCGTCCATCACCGGGAATGACTGTGGCCATGGGCATGGGGTTAGGGTTTTGGAGGCGTGTGAGCAGAGAGCAGTGACAACGAGGGAAGATCAAGGATTTGGAGCAAAGGAAGAAACGTGCGAAAGGTCAAGGAAGGATGTGGAAGAAGTTTTTCGTGGTGTTTAAACGAAGTTTACCTAGAAAAGAAACTAAATAAACAGAAAAGATAAAAAAAAAAAAAGATATTCTAAACCTGGGCATGTTGAATATTTTGGTCTCTTCATCAAATTAAGAGAGATCCATCCATATGCTTTCTTCTCCCGAAGGGGAGTAATAAGACCAAAAGTAAAATGCTAAAATCAAGGTGGACGAATGTAAATGTCTCAAGGGCGAAGTGAAAAAGGATAAAAAGCAAAGCAAGAATTTATATTTCTTTTCCACCTTTCTTTTGAAGTTAAAATTGTAGCTCGTTTCTTTTGCAAGAAAGACTGCGAAGTGGATTATCTCACTTCTTGGACCCTAAAAGTTCCTAAGTCCAGTTTTTCTTTGAAAAACTTGAAATACGACTCTAAAAATTGTTCAGATTTTTTTTAAGCTCGTCATTGTCCAAATAAGATGGCACATCAGATTTTTAAAATCCGTCTTGGACCAAATTTTGATGAATATCTTTTTGTTACCATACAAATTTCGGATTTTGATGATATAAAAATAACTTGGAACCACCCGCTGCGGTGGCTCCGCTGGTTAGGCTCCTGTGATTCTTGCGCTTCAAGAGGAGGAGTTCGAAACTTGAGGGAGACACTTGGTAACTTACCCTGCTGGTGGGAGTGTGGTGGCTAGCTCCCATTACCCTGCTGGTGGGAGTGTGGTGGCTAGCTCCCATTAGATCCAGGATCTCGGCCATATGGAAGTTCCCTGAGTCATAAAAAAAAAAAAAACAACTTGGATAACTAATATTTCAATAAATATAAAGGATAGAATTTTTCACGAAACTGCGCACTCGCTGTCGTCGAATTTGCTGCCCATCCGTTGCCATCACGAGCCCTCAAACTTCGCGCATCAATCCGTCGGCGAGTTAATGCCTCGCCAGCACAAGTCTGTCTTCTACGCCGTTCGTGTCTTTTTTGTTTCCGTGCAGAGCTCACAACCGAAGTCAATGGAATTCGCGACCGACAGAGGACGCTGGCCTCGCACAGCGACAAATCTGCGGTTACGTGGCCGCGGTGTCGGGGTTATTTTTTTTAAAAAAAATTTTGGTCGGAGGGTTGATTTAGTTAATTCGCTCGATTTTTTGAGGAACACCCGGGGGAGGCTCTCAGCCCTGTTTATCATTAAAATCAATACCCAAAAAGAAAAAGCATAAATAAATTCCTCGCCAAGAGGGCATTTGGGTATTTTGACAGCAGCAAAAAGACAAAAGATGCAATTGATATCGTGGGCAGTGAAACAGAAGGAAAAGGACGGGTCGGATTACAATGGATGGAGCAGGTGCGGTCAGCTGTCGGTGGTCACATGGCGGGACCAATGCTATCGCGTGCGGCAGTGAAGCAGGCGCCAGCTAATAAGAAAAAAGATACTAAATCAATCGGGGGTCTCGTTGTACCGTTGGATGAGATGGACCCCGTGGAGAATCAACTCACATGATCCGTCCGTGCATGAGCCGGGTTCACATGCACCGGTGCACGAGCAAACAGAGACCTGCTCGAAGTATAGGGAGGAAGTGAAGAGAGCTGTGAGTCCAGTCCGTATGCCGCGTTTGGCGGGCAACCCCAAATGAAATTGCCATATTTTTCCCAAACTTCAATTTGTGTTTTTCAGGTTCGGAGAGCCCAAAAAACAGACGGGGCGTTTTCCTCAAAATAGCCCCGATATTAGGCTATTTTCTATTGTGAAACGCGATATATTTAGTAGTTACGGAATTGATTTAGGAACCTGAAACATACTTGCAAAACAAACACCATATGCTCAGAAAAAACTTCGATTTTTTAATAACTAACTAGGCCATCAATTGACGGAAAAGTTAATTCTGTCTAATTTAACTGAATGGAAAGAGTTTTGCCTTGTATCGAAATACAATCATTAGATTAAAAAATGCATTAGCTACCACTCTCCCAAGAAAAAATAAATAAAAGAACAGCATACAAGGGTGCAATGAGACTGAAACGTCGCGGGATTAGAAGGGCAAAGTCAAAGTCTACCAAGACTTGGACTACCAACGGTCCATGATGAACCAGCTTTGCTCCCGGAAGGAATCACACCAATCATTCATCTATTTGGTAACTTTGTCCCTCCCAATCGGACTTCCATAAACATAGAGATTTTATCAAAAAGAAAAAACCAATGACACGAGATCACTCTTTTAAAATCTAATGATGATTCATCGTTCCATCATATGAAAATCGAAAATCATATGAAAACCGCAGCGGCTGCGTTGGCTTCGGGCTCTCTTCCCCTCACGAAGGGAAGGAGTTCGAATCCCCGCGCAGTCATTAGGGATTCTTAAGTGTGGCACCGGGGGTGGTGGGTCCTCCCGCTTATGTGTCGCCTCGGGTTTACCTCTCCGGCTGTCGGCCGTGCGGGGGGTTCCCAGGTTACCAAAAAAAAAAAAAACTCTTAGGGTGTATTTATCTTGTTGAGGATTTTCTCGTCACAGGAAAATGTTTTTAGAAAATTCAATTTTATAGTAGGCAAATTAGAAAAAAGAATCGATTATGGTGAAAAGGAGTTGGAAATTTTGATTTTATTGTAATTGGTAATAACTAAATCCATTAAGGGTGGCTTGCATTGTTAAAAAGTAACACGAAATGACTAATAAGCTTGAATCAATATCGTCTTTGTTTATCTTGTAATCCATCAAAATAACAACTATTACAAAGAAATTATAACAGACATTATGAAACCATATTTGTAATGTACTATATATGATTGTGTTTTTGGGATTATAGAAAAATTGAGCATTAATGAACCATATTCTCCTCACTTCAACGCGCAGCAAGAAATAAGGGAAAACATTCCCCCTTGCTAAGCCGTGTTCTCTAAGCTTATTATTTTTAGTTCATGGTAGTCTTTTTCCATCAATCGAATGGTTTTATGTAATTCAAATACTTGAAAGTGCGGAAAAATCTTTCCCAAAACTGGTTTTTTTTATCAAACAAACTAACCCTTAGTTCAATAAAAAAAGAAAAAGAAGGAGGCGCGTGAGGGACAATTTCATTTTTTTTCATTTTTTTGTGAAGTATTACCCTTAGGAAAAAAAATTGTACACGTGTTTACAAGCTACAATCGTTGATAAATCCAGACAAAAAAGAAAGAAAGAAAGAAAGAAAGAAGTGGATGATAAATGTCAGATTTGTATGAACACAGACCATATACTTCATGACAATAATAAAAAGAACCCAAGTTGGCGATCATATCCCTTCATCTGCTTTCTTGTCCCGAAAAGAAGAAGAGCAAAAGTGAATTTCTAAAAAGATGTACGAATGTTAAGGTCTCAAGCATGTAGCGGAAAAGGACAAAAGCAAAGCAAAAATATAATCCAATCCGTCCCACTTTCCCAAAGTTAAGTCGAAGCTCATTTATTTTGTATATTCAGTTTCAAATTACGCCTGGAGCTCTTTGGGTTAAAAGAGACAGGAATTAGTCTCACTGATCATTCAAAGAATTGCATCTCCGGATTATATCACTTCCAGGACCCTAAAAATTGCCAAAGACAACTCGTCATCACGGAGGACTTAGTTTTATAAAAACTTTGGCAAATTGTCTAAAGTCACGTTATATCCCATCTAAATGAGCCGCCACGTTAGATTTTTAATATCCGTTTCGGATGTAGCTGTAATAGAAGGTATTTTTGGGTCACTAATAATAATTTAACATATTACTAACATGGAAAAAAATTGAATTTCGGTGAATTCTCCCGACTCACGTCAACTTTGTTTGTCTATTGTTGTCCACGCATACAAGCACATTAAATTTTAATGATCATATTAGACGGAACTTTGACGGAATGTACTTTTTGATTGTTGATACAAATTTGAATTTTGGCAGCAGAAAAAAGACAATGCAATTGATAGGAGAGACTGAGGGGCAAAGGGAAAAGGACGGGGTCGTGATTTCGGTGGAAGGAGTGGTCACATGATTCACACGGCGCCGAGGGACGGATGACGTCGTCTGTGGGGAAGCAGGAGCCAATTAATAAGAAAAAAGACATTAAATCAACTTGGCTTACGTGTCAAGACGGTTTGTGGTCTTATGTATTTTTGCAATTTTTACAAGATTCAGAGAAAGGAGAGAAAGGGGGGTGGGGTTGTTTCTCCGAAGTTGCCCCGGCTGGACCCCCCCAATCCCGAAAGTGACACTGCAATTATGTGCACAGGCAAAGACGCAACCTGTGTCTCGTACAGTGTCATTCTTGCAATCTGCGGGCGGAGTCTGGGCATTTAGGGTTGTCGACGAATCCCAACGGAAATTGTATTTACAATTTGAGTGTGAAATAATCCCTCCTAAGACATGATAATTAAAATTTTAAAATAATAATAAAAAGAAAAGAGTTTCTTTTAATATTTCAATTTAGTCACCGAAAGCAAGCACCCGATTGCTCCCTCATCTCTTTAGAGTTCCACCAAATTCATTCACCCCCGCAATTGTAATGTTCGTTGTTCGATTGCGTAATGATGGCGGAGAGAGAGTGAGAAGAATTACGTTGGGAAGGGCCCACTTTTGGTGTTAAAAGGACCTGCAATTGCCGACTTCGACAGGCTGCAATGAATCATTCTTGCTGACCAATTCCAGCAGACTGGCCCTCCCGACTCTCAGAATATTGAGCCAATCCTCGTTCTAAGTTTAATGATCTACTGAGATCTCCATTCGTAATTCCGGGCTTCTACACTTGATTTGGATCTCACAATGTGCTGTACTGATTTTGCTGCTGCTCTGTTCGATATTTTCTTCAACAGAAGATCAAGAGAGATCAACAGAGGGGAGGCGAATGACGATGCAGCTGCAAACGATGAAACAGCAAGAGGCGATCCTTCTACTAGCACTACAACAGAAGATCGCGGAATGGCTGCTCCGTCAGGACATGACTATGAAGTATTTTTGAACTTTAGAGGATCAGATACTAGAGCGGGTTTTACCGACTTCCTTTACACAACTATGAAGGATTGGCGAATCCGCGTATATAAGGACGACAAAAATCTCCCCAAGGGGGAAGAGTTTGGCCCAGAACTTCTTCAAGCAATTGAGCAATCAAAGATCTCAATACCTATTTTTTCTAAAGGCTATGCCTCTAGCACATGGTGTCTCAAGGAATTAGACAAAATGGTTGAGTGCCGGAAAACTAGGGGACAAATGATTATGCCCATTTTTTATGATGTAGCACCTTCAGAGGTTCGACGCCAAACTGGGGGTTTTGGATTGGCCTTTTGTTCACACAAAATGAAGAGGCGATACCCCAAAGAGACTATAAGTCAATGGAAGGACGCTCTCTATGCAGTTGCAGATCTAGGCGGATGGGACCTGCATGAGGAGAAGAACAGGTGACTGCTTTTGGCATTCCTTCTCATGTGTATTGTATCATTGAAATTGGATGCATACAGATCGATTTCTTTTTCAGATTTGTTTCAGTTTTGTTAAAATTGAATTTTATGCTATTGCAATTATCCCTAAAAAATCGCACTAAATAATGGCTCAATCCCAATTCTGTCCTATTTCATTCCAAACATTTTTTTCAGTTCAGGGTCTTCATTAACCTTCTGTACAAGCGCTAATTCATCTACAATGGAAGAAATCCTCGTAGAAAACATTACGAACATTTCTCTAGTTTCAATTTGTTCTTATCAGAATAGATTGGTTCAACATAGTTTTCTAACTCATTGCTTTTTTGACCTCCAATGAACACTAGGGAAGAAGGCGAGTTCGCCAAAAAAGTCACCCAAGAAGTTTTCCACAAGTTGAAAAATGCACATCTCGATGTAACTGACAACTTGGTCAATGTCGACCACCAAGTGGAGGAAATCATGGAAATGATAAATGCTCCGACAGGTGACACACGGATTATAGGAATTTGGGGAATGGGTGGCATTGGAAAGACAACTATTGCCCAAATCATCTACAATCGGCTTTTACCCAATTTTGAGCATTGTTGCTTTCTTTCCAACGTCCGTGAAATGTCAAAACTCGAGGGCATTAAATCCTTGCAGAAGCAGCTCATCTCCGACACCTTCAAGACGACAGAGCCTAATATAAGAGACATATATGATGGGACTCGAACAATAGAAAGAAGATTGTCTACTACAAAAGTCCTAATTATTCTCGATGACGTGGAAAAAAAGAAACATATAAAAGAACTTTTGGGTAGGCATCGGTTTGGTATGGGGAGCAAAATTATTATTACCACTAGAAAGAAAGATGTTCTTGGCGAAGTGGGTCACTTGTATGAGGTTAAATTCATGGATGACGATCAATCTCTTCAACTCTTTAGCAAACATGCCTTCAGAAGAGATTCTCCTTTAGGTGAGTTTATTCACCAATCCTACAGGGCGATACGCATTGCTGGAGGTCTTCCGTTAGCTCTTGAAGTCATAGGTTCGATTTTATCTTGCACTAAAAAGGATATATGGGATGATAAATTGGCGAGACTAGAAAGTATACCTGATGGTGAAATTCAGGATATATTGAAAAAAAGTTATGATGGATTAAATTGTCAACAGAAGCACATATTCCTCGATATAGCTTGTCTTTTCATTAAATATGACAAAGACATTCTATTTCATTTTTGGGATGCAAAAAATCGACCACACCAACTTTATTCGAAAGCAGTTATGGACGATTTGCAGAACATGTCTTTAATAAAGATTAAAAAGGACAATGAAGTGTGGATGCATGATCAACTCAGAGATCTTGGAAGGGAAATAGTTCGTCAAGATAGTAACGGGGATATAAAGAAGCAAAGTAGGGTGTGGGATCCTAGGGAAGCATCAGAACTAACGAGACATGAGGTAAAATCCTTCGTGAAATTAATCTCTAGGTTACTTATGGGCATTTCCTTTTCAGAAAAAGGAAGTTACTTTTTGTGTTCTCTAGCATCATTTTAGCCTACTCAACCAATATTTTTGCTCTTTTAATATTACAGAAATGATAGTACTCAACACAACCTCTTAAAATAGTGAATTTCAATAAATGTGTTGCCTGTCAACTTTTTTATTTTTTGAAATTTTCCTTGGGACAGGAAAAGAAGGAAGTTAAAGCCCTTCGTCTGAAGTTTGACTATGAGATGCAAAACCGTTTTACCTATAACCACTTCAAGAGCCTATCGAATCTAATGTTCCTTGAAGTTGGCGGTTGGCAGAATAATTTTCATGCAAAAGAGTCTCTTCTTTGGCACAAATCACCATCAAATGTTCTTCCAACAAACGGTTCTCAAGAGAATTCAGCTCTCCTTCTAGATTTGCTATGGCTTTCTTGGCACAATATTCCCATGACATTTGACATTACAAATTTCTCCAAAGAGACTCTGGTTATTCTTGATCTATCTAGGAGTATGGTTACACATGACTGGAAGGGATGGAGACACGTGGAGGTATGTTATGTGCTAGACAGCATTTATCATTTCCTCTTATTAGATTCGAAAGCGATTTTTGTGTGATTTTTTCTTTTACAGGCGATGAAGAATTTGAAAGTTCTGAATTTGACCCATTGTTTCTTGGAGAGAACTCCCAAATTCTCTAATGATGCAAAGTTAGAATGTTTGATCCTACAAGACTGTGGGCAATTAGTCGAGATTGATGGGTCAATTTGCCAATTGGAACGCTTAGTTTCTTTAGATGTAAGTGGTTGTCGTCAACTTCGGAGGCTGCCAGACAAGCTTGGTAAACTGAAAGATTTGAAAGAACTCCGGATTGATAAGACTTTGATCGAGAGAATCCCTAATTGTCAAAGAATGAAGAGTTTAAGTACCTTCACTGCATCTTTATGTAGGAAATTTGCTACACTTCCTCCCAGAATCGGAGATCTTGCAAGCCTTAAATACCTATCTTTGATGGGCTGCTCTTTATTAAAGACGCTTCCAGATTCAATCGGGAATTTACAATCGTTGATTGAATTGGATTTATCCGTGACACGCATCAAAGAACTACCTGATTCCATCGGAAACTTGAAAAGTTTGAAATTATTTAAGATGAATCTTTTGTCGAAATGCAAAATACCCGATTCCTTTTGGACAATTGGGGAGCTCGAAGAAATAGAAGTTGTAGGCGTAAGTCATATGAATATTGGCAATTGCATCTCCAGAAATCAATCCTTGAGGAAATTGAAATTGTTATCTGCTGAGGTATTCGCAGTACCAAGGCTTCCTGAAAGTCTTGTCATTCTTGAGTTGGCTACATTGTACATGAAAACGTATCCGGATCTCTCAAACTTGACAAATTTAAAGAAATTGAGTCTTACTTTCGGCCCAGGTAGGAAATCTGATGGGCTTGAGGAAGAAGGTCCGATGCCTTGGAGGATTGGGAATTTAACAAAACTGGAGGATCTGATCCTAAGATCTCCTTTGGCGACCAGCTTACCAGTAGACATTAGTCTCCTTCCTCGACTCGAGTCACTTGAGCTCTGTTGCCCTAATCTGCGTTCCCTCCCGAGACTTCCCTCCAGTTTATCAAAATTAATTGTGGAGATTTTCAAGTTACGTGTTTTAATGGCGCATTCCGAGTCATGTATTTCCATGGAGGATCTATCGAATTTGCAGAAACTATCGACTCTTCGGATTTCTGGACCCTCAATTTCAGAGATTCCGGGCCTTGATGGTTTGGAGAACCTACAAGTTTTGATGCTTCTGAGTCTGCAACAGTTGGAGATATTACCGGATCTAAGTAATCTCAACAAACTAAGACATCTTCGAGTATTCGATTGTAATGACCTGGTTGAGATCCAAGGCAAACCACCAAAGTCTTTAGAAGTATTGGACATTGCGTCATGTAAATCTTTACAGAAGTCACCTAATTGGTCAAGTTGGAAGAGACCGCAAAGGGATGGTATCGATCGTTGTGGGAAATCGAATGTGGGGGCATCTTCTGAAGAATCGGAGGGAGAAGATGACGAATCTGAATCTGAGCAGCAAGACGACGGATTTGAAATTGAGTCTCAGGGAGAAGACGACGACTCTGAAGGGAGGGGACGACGAATATGACTATGAAACTGAGGGAGAAGACGATGGATGAGTGCACGTTGCTCTTGAAAGCTTCTTGATTCGCCAACACAAATTGCTCCCTTGTGTTCAAACTTTAAACAAATTGAGGTAACTTATTTCATCTGACATCCAATGTTTTCCCTTCTCTGCAATCAAATTTCTTTCACAGATATGAACAGTGAAGTTTCCAAATGCATTTTTTAATTACCTGTTCACTGAAAATCTGACGAAGGTATTGAAAATATGACACTGCCGTACAACCAGAGGGTTCTTAATTAGTTACAAGTATTTGTTTTCTTTTCCTAGTTTGGTTTGGCTTTTTTTAGCTATTTATCCTTTGGATGGTTTCTCCTTGCGTTTGAGTTTCCTAGCCGGAGGTATCCATGTCGATTGAATCGTTTTTATTTGATATGTAACATATTGTGACAGATCCTAGTCGATTAGCTATTTCACATATTTCAAAGTTGTTAACCTCACTTCGCTTTGGAGATAACTTCATTATGTTGTAAACCACTAGATGGAATCGGTGTTGGAAGGTCACAACACTATGGTTTCACCCTGGAACTTTACAGCATAATCAACTCATTACTGCAACTGTGAAGAAGACAGACACTCTATATTGATATGCATAAGTTTCGTATATTTTCCATGAATGGTGTGCTTCTTACTGGGATTTTCAAATGTTATGGAGAAGTTATAAGATGAAGAAAAGATGAATTTCATTTGGGTAGCAGTATCAATAGTTGGCATGGCACAACTTCCAATTGTGATTCGAGAGAGGAGCTATTTATATTCTCCAAGGTATCTTAAATTATCTTGTAGTTAAGGCTAACTTCAATACTATTAGTGCATAGGACATATGGTAAGTCTCCCTCAGGGTCAGAAATCATGTAAAAAGATTATTGTGTGATCTCGATTAGTGTCTAAATTATCTAGAAATGGTTATGCCTAGGTGATTCCATTCACCTCAAGCTATAATAGAAGACTTTTTTTGGTTTTAAAATTGACAAGAACCGTCAAGGGAGACATCTCAAGTGACCAGCTTTTTGCTTGTTTCTAATGTTGCTGAGAGGAATTAGAGTTTGAGAAACTTACAGCAATCTTTCTGTGCAGGGAGTTGTCGCTAATTAGGCAGCTGTAGAAATGAAGACCGAATAGAGGAAAATGAAGATGACATTCAAAGTGAAGTTTTTCATCCACTTTATAGTTACTTTGGGAGTTGATCCCTGGAAATCTGAAGAAGGTACTGATATTAAGGTACCTCCATACAGCCAAAGTGTTCTTAATTATGTACAAAAATATGTTTTGTTTTCTTAGTTTGGTTTCGCTTTTTAAGCTATATTCTCTCGAGATGGTTTCTCCTTGCTTTTATGTTTCCCAGCAGGAGGTATGCATGTCAATTGCATCGTTATTATTTGATTTATGACAATTCATTACAGATCCTCATCGATTTGCTGCTTCGCATATTTAGAAGTTGATACCCTTTGCTTCGCATTGGAGATAGCTTTGCTATACTCTAAACAATTGAATGGAATGTGTCTTGGAAGGTCATAGCACAATGGCTCTCATCCTGGAATTTTACCACATAATCCACTCATTGTTGCAATTGTCAAGAAGCCGGACTCACATGCTTGCATTCAGTTTATTTTCCAGGAAAGGTGTGCTTCTTAGTGGGATTTGCAAATGTTATCGAGAAGTTATAAAATAAAGAAAGAGGAATATCACTTTGGTAGCGGCATCAATAGTTAGTGCAGCAAAGGTTCCATATGTGACAGGAGAGCAGAACTATTTAGCTTCTCCAAGGTATCATTAGTCCTCTAGTGTTAGGCTAAATTTCTGTGTTATTTGATGCATAGGATATATGATAGTCTCACTTGGGGTTGAAATCATGTAATCAACCATTGTCAGATCTCCATCACTGCCTCCATTTTCTCGAAATGGTTTGCCTAGGTGGTTTGTCTGTAATAGAAGCCTTCCATTCACCTCAAGTTATACTAGATGACTCTTTTTGGTTTAACGATTAACAAGAAGGGCTAAGGGAGAGATCTCAAATGACTGGCTTTTTGCCAGTTTCTAATGTTGCTGAGGACTTAAAGAAACTAACAAAATCTTTCTGTGCTGGGAGCTGTGGCTAATTGGGCAGCTGTACATGGATGAATTTGATGTTGACCATGTTCCCTCTCACAATCTGGGGCGGTCAACCCGTATTCATTGCTTTTTTTTTTTGGGGGGGGGGGTGGGTTTAAGGTAAACCTGATTGTGTGTTTTTTTTTCCTTTATTGTGGTCGCAGAAAAATGCTTATTACATTTCATCTAAACGTGTGTTCTCTTCATTGTTATGCAATAGAACTTGCTTATCAGTACCCCAAATGTTCTTTTACAAGGAAACACTTGAAGGGCTTGTCTGGACCAGGAGAAACATTGTGTTGCTTAGAGTTGTGCTCAAGGTAGTCTTAGTTGCTCCTGCCAAAACCAGTTCATGGACTTCTCAATGTGAAAATGGTGTTCAAAATAGTCTTAGTCATGAGTATGATAGGCACTCACAGCACAAGAAACATGAATTGCTGGTATTCATGGAATGGGCTGTGTTGGAGAGACGACTCTCCCCGAACTTATCTACAACAGTTCACATGGTTTTGGGCACTATTGTTTTTTTTCCTAACATCTGTGGAACTTTAGAGCTAAAGGGTATTCAATTCTTGCAAAATAACTCGTCTCCAATGTCCTTAAAAGGAAATTGACAGAAATAAGTAATGTTGATGAAGGGATCAAGACAATTAAATATGGGCTTTTTAGTAAAGGAGTTCTCATCCTTTTGATGATGCTGACAATTCACTCATGGTTAACATCAGTGATATTCGGGCATTGCTGAATTCTTCAATGGTGAATATCAAGCGCTAAAGTATCTTGAAATTCTCGGTGCTTTTTGTTTGTCATTGAATATCGGTGCTTTTTGTTGATCGAAGGCATTAGCATCCTTAATGTGAGTTGATCGGGTTGAAATACTTCGCAGAAAGGGACACGTGTGAGCCCTCTTATCAGGTTCAAATGATGCACTGTCTAGCATTGCTTAGAAGATTCAGCCATTTCTTGAAAAATTTAGAAGACATGCTTAGCAGAGTTCATTTTCCAATAAGAAGTGCATGTAGTACTTGAAAGGTCCTGCATTCACATCCTGGTCTTTTGTCCAGGAGGATTTGAAACCTAAACAAATTTCTTATCGCCCTATGTCATCTCAACAGATATTCATTGTTGTCTTTCCTGGAATCATTATTCAAGCTTCCACCGAGGCTCCTTTGACCACCGCTTGGAATTTTCTATAACCATGCAGACGCACAAGAATAATTTATCCAGGACAGCACGAGGGGGGCGCTCAGTCCCAGTGTGACGCTAGGCCAGCAAGGTCGTCGACATCGGGATGGAGCAGCCACAGGTTTTTCGTCGCAAGATCACGAACAGCTTTGTCGTCACGATGCGGGTCTTCTCGGATCAGCACAAGCAGCAGGGACGTTGCGGATCGGTGCTATTGCATCAGCTCCTCCTAGACCGCGACGGCTACACAGGCAGATGGCGACAGAAGCGACGCGATCAGGTGGCGTCGTCGGTGGTTGAGCGGCAGTGGCGTCGGCCAGGCAACTCGCGTTGCGCGACTAACGGCGGGGCTTGGTCCTACGGATCTCACCCTCGCAGCTTCATCTCTCTCCGTTCTCTTCTTTTTCTCCAGATCTGGTTTTCTATCCTCTGCAGATCTAACTTCCTTCCATTTTTCGCTGCGTTTTTCTCCTGTTCTGATTCTCCTTCCGCTCTCGTTTCTCTTCTCCTCCGGTTTCTTTTCCTGCGTTTTTTCTGCCTCTTTTATAGTCCAGGTTCTCGAGCTCTCTCTCCCTTATGCGTTTTTCTTTTTCTTCTTTATTCTTTCTTCCCTTCGGTCTTCTTCTTCCCCGAACGGACCTGCACCCCTTTCTTCACCGAAGCCTACCTCCTTCCTTCTATTCCTTCTGCTTTTTCTTTACTGAACCTTCCCCCACTTTGGATTATCTCCCAATAATTGTTCTTCAACAATACATAAATTGCAACCACACTTTGGCAAGTTGACTTAAAATCTATTGTTCTTGTAGATATACTTATCTCTGGCTGTTTTTGCAACTGGTTTCTTGCTTTGAGATTGAACATTGTAACTGCTCATTATATGGGACCATGATTTCTTTTGATCTATTTCATGAGTTTGATTTGGTTTAGATATATTAGTTTCTGATGGTTTTGGTTGGCCAATTGAGTTACCAGTAAAAGACAAGTCAAATTGATGCATTCAAGTCATTATGGTGTTACTACATTCAATTGCCCTACTTTTGTCAATTTACACATTGGTCATTTTTATGAGATCTTTTGAACTTGCTAGTCTGTACTTTAAATTTGAACCTTATAACCATGCCTTGTGAAACTTAGCTTTGTCATACCTCAAACAATGAAGGATATAGTCAGACGCGTAGGTTTTAATCCATTACAAAAGCTCTTTCATTCACTTTTTGGTTACCTAGGAATGGAATTTTGGTTTTTACATAGGTAAGGAGAATCGCTAAACGACGAAAGAGTCTTATATGACGGCTGAGCTCTCTCTCTCTTGGTAATAAGTAAGAAAAACTTGGGGGTTCTCTTCGTAAAAGTAAGCTGGGGCTAGCACTGTTAACTCGTAGATTTGATGACAATATATCTTTCCCAAAATTTTGGTGCTAAACTCTAGCTTTTACCGTAAGGTATAAACTCCAGCTTATAATACAATGTCAATGACTTAACCGGTCTCTTGTACAATGTGCTTTAAATGGTCACAATTGGCAATTTATGCTTTGAAATGATGAAGGAATTTCAGTTTTTCTGGTTTCTGCTAATGTTAATTCCAGCATAGCAAAAATAGAAGGTAAAAGCGTGCAGCTCTTGTGCCAAAGGCCAATCAGATCATTCTTACATGTCTCAGCCAAGATGATATATATTGTTTACCTCCGTAAAGTTGAAATGCAGCGAAGGTTACCAATTGAAATGACGCAAACTTCAGACAAGATCATCATTTCTTTTCAAGATGGCTTGATTTAACTATTAATCTGCATAATGTCCTGCCAGGGAACAGTTTAAGTACTTGGTTGCACCGAGAAATCTTTTATGTGCCAATGAGCCCGTAGCAGCAGGTAGGGTCACTTATTGAAAAGTGTTCACCCTAGACAGTCTTTGTTTTACCTCAAAAAAACGGTTAATGGCAAAACCATGCGAGTCTTACACTTTCCAGAATTCGCACACATCCAATTTTGTGAAGTTCAACATGAGCTCAGCCCCCAAAAAATGAAAAATAAAAGGAAGGGAAAAAGCAGTGTGATTCAGCTATGGATAGCTCTGCTTAGCATCTACACATCCTTATTAGGTTTTATCGAGCCTAGTAAACAAAGCCATAGGCCCAAGATTAGATTGACGGGTAAACTTGTGAGCGCATTCATTCAATAGGTATCACAGAGTTACAAGAATGATACATCCAACTTCATGCTATTTACATTCCAAGTTAATTTCAGTAGAGATCCTATGCATCTTGTGATGGACATGGAAACAGATTGAAGGGATGTATTGCATGAATAAACTTCATCCAGAACCACCTAATGATCTTTGAGAAATTAGCTGCTGACTTAGGAGGATTTTACTTTAAGTTGCTCTTGGCATCGGAGTCTTAATGCAGCCTCAATGCAGAAACTAGAGAACTCCTGGATAGTGTGAGATTTACTTTGTCTTCGCTTCCTATTCCTTCAATAGTGGGTCCATGACGATTTTGCACGATCCCCATGTCTCCACCATTAATTCCACACCACAGTAGACCAAAAGGTCCGCAAGGTTGTTACCACTTACCAATCTACAGAAACACACTCTGATAAGTTATCCGTAAATATTTCCAGTAATAAAGAACTGCCATTCTCTATAACAAGTTGGTCTATCACATGACTTCAGGCACCTAGCATGATAAATCCACAAAATAATTGCTCATAACAGGTAACCATAGCCACAACTGAAACTACCTCATTACCTGCTGCACATTGGATCTTCTCCAGAGCCATCAAAAATCAAAAATTTTCTCAACTTGATAAACCGGACTACTGAATCCCATATTTTATAGCCATACCTACAAAAAAAGAAGGATTTTAATTACACATGAACACTGACATATAAAGGAGAAAGATTATCACTAGACAAGCAAGTGGAATCAACTTATTTTTACATTATCACATTAATATGTTTATCCATGGCAGTCATTGAGCTAGTTGCCAATAATTATAGGCATTAGTAGACATACATAATTTAAATGAGCAATACTTTATAATTGCACAGAGCTTAAGACTAGGTCATCAGCCATCATAGAGAGAGAGAGAGCGAGAGAGAGAGAGAGAGAGAGAGAGAGAGAGTAATACACATTATTACGTGTCTCCAATTTTGGAATTCATTTGAGAAACTCATGATAGCTTTATAGGAACCAGAAGAGTTCCTCAAATATTGTTAAAGGGGTCATGAGTACTACGAACGGCCCTGCTTTGTTAAGAAGATAAAACAAACAAAACAGTTAAAATTTATATGCTGCAAAAAGTGGGAGTACTAACATTTAAAATTTATATGCTGCAAAAAGTGGGAGTACGAACATTGCTGGAAAAATAAGACTCCAGTTAGATAGGTTGAAATAAATGCAAAGCAAATGCAGTATGCAGTCAGTGACAATTCTCCATAATTTATCTGATATTCTGTCAAGATCAAAGTCATACCACCCTAGAGAAGTGATGTCATGTCTTCTGTGGGAACCGAGAATAGTACAAAGGCAAATGAGGCACAAGTTCATGTCCATTAGTTATATGTATTGTATTTGGCATGCTGTAGTAAGAAACAAACATTGCATTGCCAATGCGAGGTTGTCCAGATGTCAAAAACTTGGACAATCTGTGCTTCATGATTTACCATTGATTTAAGAATCCTTAGCTATATAAGTAAATTAAGCGAGTGCTGGTTTGGAAAAAACAGCTTCAACACACATCATTAGACAGCCAAATAACTAGAATGTTATCACATTCACAAGGGGAAAAACTACTATGCGTCGATAACCGTATATTGCATTTCACATACGAAGGTGAACAATTGAACAGCCCTTTTGCTCCATGAGGGTTGGAGGTCTAGTGTTACTCTGTCTAGATCCCATCCATAATTTTCCCAAAACCAAACCCCACAGCCTCAACAAAACCCGCCCCACCCTCACCCCCAAGAAAAGGTGTTAATAATATGGAATTGGGGGATTGGGGGTGAATTTACAACTAAGGTACATTTAAATGCTTCCACAAGAAGCACTTGGATGTTGGTGGGGTGAGTCATATCCTGCAAATGACGTAAACAAAAAATTCCAGGTTCATGGTGAAATTGGCCCTTGAACCCCAAAACTTACAGTCATTAATAGCAAAGGAGAAACTAAATCTTAAAAGGGCCACGATGCATGGAAAGAGCCACAACCCATAGGCATGGTCACAATCGGCTCAGAACAATTTTTCAGCAAGAAACCAGCAAACAAAATGACATTTTAAATCATCCGAGTTCGGACAAGATGTTGCAGTTGCTATTAAGAATTCAATAAAAAGGTTTAATCTAAAGTTCATGCAACCTATGATCCTATTGTAGGCCACGTGAATATCTGTATAATCTGAGTCCAAGACAAAGTTTGACCCTCAAAAATCACAACATGGAGAAGAGAATCAATGGGACAAGACTTTGGGGTGGGTACCATTTCTGGTACCAGTTATACAATAGGTGCCTAGCAATCTCAGAACCACTCTGTCAAATAAAGCTGAGACAAAAAGCATAAGTTCGACATTTTAGAATTGGCCCCAGCCTACAACATATCTGGCCGGTAGTCCGACTGAAAAGGAGCTGCTTCTTTTGGTTAGAGACAGACAGACAGAAACAGCACACAGAGCACAGATTTGGGATCAATACGTTCTAGTTTAAAATGCATTAGCAGTTCAAGATTACATGACATAAAAAAATGAGCTTCAAGTGCTTCCAAAAGTAATATCCAGACCATAAACATATCAATAATCCCATAAAGTTTCCAGCAAGTAATCTTTGTAATGATTAGTTGGAAGTCTCTATCCACTATATTTAGGTATTCAGCCAACTTGAAGCTCCGTGGCTAAAAATGTAAAACAATTCACACAACTAAATACGTAGACTCTAGGTGGTTCAGGTAAAGGGTTGTTTGCAACCCATCCTGCTTGTCCTTTGTCTACGAGTTTGTTTACCAAAGAAAAAAATGAAAACAAGATGCTGACCATTTGTAAAATTAAATATGAAGCCGTAGAAAGTTCAAGATATCCAGAGTCTAGACTCTTCAAGGCAGAGTTGGCAGGGAATTCCAGGTAACTCTTAACAGACCAAAACTGAATAAATGGAAGAACACAATAGAGAAGAACCAATATCTGAACCATAGCAATTTTTTAACTATCTGACCACAAGATCCAGTCCACAAAAGGATGCCATAGCCCCTCCATAGAATGCCCTGTCACCATGACATCGATGTCTCCATATAAATCCTGGGCTCTTTTAACAGCATCCGATGTACCAGGTCAAGTTGTCATATTGTGATAAGCATAATAAATCCATGATGAACCTAAGCAAAGAGAATAGAATAAGAAGGTAACTCATTCCAAATCAGAAGTATCCACAACTTGCAAGAGGCTTATCATCTCTAGAACTCACCATGGCAACACGCATGCCGGGATAGTTTATGTCAAGCTGTTTCCAATAGAGATCTTCAACCCAATTCTGTATGCCGTAGACATAAACAGAAGTAATGACTAACTGAAAAGCTCAACAACTTTTCCAAGAACAAAATTAGTGAAGTATGTGATCTCCTCATGACTCCATCTAAAATTACAAGCACATTACATTCGTGTCTCGGTGGAAATGATTCACTGTTTTCCCTTCTTATGAACAGCAGACCCATGTGCTTTGTGTACGCATTCACCGGAGGCTACTCTTCTTAGCTTAAATTTTCATCAAATCCTTCACATGTCAAATGTAAGAGGAATAATTTCTAAAGTTAACATGCATAACTATATTATAGAGTACCTTTGAAAGCTGTAACTGCAGCATTAAGGTCCTCACCACCATAATGTATGCCTACAGGTAATGTATATGGGTTAGAAATAAACACAAAAAATTAGAAGAAATTCAAACATAGTGGCATCACAAGCATCACAAATTGGTAGCCACTGTGACACGAATTATATACTCGCAAGCAGTGCTGGACATCAACTATCAGTTCAATGACTTGGAACCCTTGATTTCAGATCCAAAGGCATTAATAACCAGTCAGAACCTAATAATAGAAGGTATCATAAGCCCACAAAATCTCATCTGAAGAATTGGCCATTTAGTACTGGGGACCTATTCTATACGCAACCTTAGCAACACTGTCATATTAAAATGCAGTCAAATTAAGGTGGTCTTTCCATCACAACTAGGACATGTCCAACTAGAAAGTTATGTCAAATCTGATGAGTAAACCAGCAAAATAAAAGGCTTTGCATCTAGTTACAATGTTATTATATTGAAATGGTAAAACCTGAAGGGTAATAACAACAACAAGATCTAGGTAAACATGAAAATCTTTATAAAGAACACTTACAGCAGATGCATACTCCACCACCATCATCACAAGAGTGATTATAAACAGCTTTGTGAGCTTTGGAGCTCACTCTTAGTTCTGCATTTACCAGTTAAGAAAATTTCAGATTGAAAATGCAGTCACAAGCTCATTCAATTACAAGCAATGGAGCAAGTTTCTTATGTCTCTAGCAAGCTATTTAGACAAATCAAGTGAGAGGAACACTTTAAGGTCCTTCTTCGCAAACTTAAAGAACTATATATATTCAATGCAATGCAATGAAAGGGGAAATAGTAAACAACATAAGGCTCCTCTTTCCCATAAAGCTACTCCACTGAAACATACGGAAGGCTACACTCCACTACTCGACTGGAGAAAAGCTGAATGGCTGATAGTCAATCACTGTGAGACAATACTCAACAAATTTTAGCCCCAAATAAGAAACAGCAGGACGAAATTTGCATCGAACAAATATTAGGAAATTAGATCAATCTGACCATATTCCAGTTGCAGCATTTATCCAAACTCAATAACCCAAGGGCTTAACAGAACCAACGAAATACAACACAATGTTGTCGGTCATATGCTTTGAAAACATCTAAATCTACACCTGAGGGATGATCATTCAGCTATAGTTTTGCCTCATTCAATCACGCACTACAGCTCCACAACACGGTCAACGATTTCACCCGGCCCTGAAATGCCTTATCCCCCAAATTCACAATACAAATCTCACTGTCCAAGCTCAAAACCGGCGTACTCAATCCTTAGAGCCTATCTATTCGCACCTTCTCAAGATCAGAACTCCCAATCCGAATTGAGTCAAGAGGATCAGAGCAGTAACTGATTACATGAACACGAATCGCAATTTACCTCTCTCCCCCGCTCCCGGCGATCAAGCACGTCAGAACCGTCACTCCCAACCACGACCTGTTCCCGCTCCATATTCTAACATGAGAAACGCATTGAACAATGTCGTCTGAGAAAACGAATGCGCGCCACAAAAAGAAAGATTCAAATCTCTATTCGTTTCGCATAACGCAAACGAAATGGTGCGATCACGCAGCGCAATAGAGAAATCGATCGTGATCTTTGTCCGTATTGTTCGAATCCAACCTAGAATCCGGTCTCGCAGGTTCGTGGATTTCATGGCGATTTTCGCGACGGATGGCGACTTGGGGCAAAGGAAGGAAAGGATGATGAATTTACAATTTTGTTTTTCCTGATTTACCCTCCGGTAGGGGTGTCAAAAAAACTCATCCAACCCAATCCGAACACGACCCGAACACGATCCGAACACGAAATAAATATGGTACATGTTTCAAGCATTAATATTGTTTGGGTAATAATTATAAACACAAATGGAATACATGTTTTGGGTCAAGTTAGGGTCGGAACAATGTTCCAACCTAAACACATTAAAGGCTTCAACCCAAACATACCCATCCAAACTATCTCATCTACCACTCATTATATTCGCAACTCATTCAGCACGTCTCATCTCACGAGTTCGTCGTTGTCGCTCCTCAGGTCAGCCCCCATCAATCTCTCTCCCTCTCCCCCCTCTCTCTCCCCCATCTTCCATATAATTTGCTTCTTGTTCGAGGCCGACGCAGAACTTTAGAGGAGGGAGTATTATCTGTTTGCGGAGATGCTTATAAACAAGTCGGACGAGATCTCGTGGCATCACGTAAAAGCATTTTAAATTCCCTTTGTCATATTTTTTATTAAAAAATTATTTGTCTGCGGAGATGTTCATGGACAGGTTGGACGAGGTTTCGCGACATCACGTAAGAACATTTTGAATTTCCTTTGTCATAATTTTTTTTAAAAAAATTATCTGTTTGCGGAGATGTTCACGGACGGGTTGGACGAGGCTTCGCAGCGTCACAATTCAAGGACAGGTTGGACGAGCCCTCACGGTGTCACGGTTCACGGATGGGTTGGACGAGGCCTCGCGGTGTCACAATTCACGAACAGGTTGGACGAGGTCTCGCGGTGTTACGGTTCACGAACGGGTTGGACGAGGTCTCGCGGCGTCACGGTTCATGAACAAGTTGGACGAGACCTTGCGGCGTCACGGTTCACGAACAGGTTGGACGAGGTCTCGCGGTGTCACAGTTCGCGAACGGGTTAGACAAAACATCACAATGTCACGGTTCACGGACGGGTTGGATGAGGTCTTGCGGCGTCACGGATCACGAACGGGTTGGACAAAATATTACAGCGTCACGATTCACGGACGGGTTGGACGAGGCTCGCGACATCACGGTTCACGGACAGGTTGGACGATATCTCGCAACGTCACGTAAAAGTATTTCAAATTCCCTTTATAATATTTTTTAATAAAAAAACACGAAACCTGACCTAACCCAAACCGAATCGACCCATTTTTTTTGTTTCATGTTTTATGCATTTCGGACCGGGTTGAATTGGGTCAAATGACATGACCCTTATTGTTTGGGTCGGGTCGGGTAACATCAAGACCCGACTCGACCCGACCCGTTGACACCCCTAGGGGCCTCTGGATCTTATTCTGTTGGCAGTCACATTCGGTGATTTCGTCCTTTGCGTGAGGGCACTGAAGGAAGTTCAGCTAGAAATTCAAAGTTGGGATTCCGTCTTCTTTCTTTTTGGAGCTTCCTCCCCTTTTATGTCTCCGCATCAGCACTTTGGCTCAGCTTAGTTCAATTAGTTTTAATATCCTTCATTTGTTAATTTATATATTTTTTTGAGGCATATGAAAATGCAATCACTTCTAGGATCATCGTAAACGCGTCTTCGACTTTAAAAAAGGCAACTGTTTTCAATTATTTATTTATTTATCATATCTTAACTTTTAAATTCAAAATACATAAAAACGGACGAGATGGAAATTATTTTTAATATTTTATTTTAGTCACCGAAGCACTCGAGTGCTCCCCCCTCTCATCAGAATCGCACCACCTCATTTGTCCCGCCAATTTGGATTTGTTCATTTTATAGAAAATAAATTTTGATAAAATATTTTTCAAAATTTTTCAATGTTAGGTTCATGAAAAATAAATTGATTGGAACAAATATTTTCCATAAAAGAAAAGCCTTCTTAAATAGGGGAAAATATTTTCCTCTTTTTCACTTTAAGAAAGAGGAAAATATTTTCCATACCTTCTTTCATCTCACTTTCTTTTATCAAATGCCTTTTCTTTTCTTGTTTCCTTTTTTAAAAAATCGATATTTTATTTTTTTTTTAATTTTTTTTCTTTTTCACATTCTTCTTCATTTGGTCGATCGCTGGCCATTGTGGCAGCTGGCAATTGGCTGTAGGCGAGCTAGAGTTTTGCCATAGGCTGGCGAGCCTCGATCTCGCCAGGATTTGTCGAGCTAGAGTCTCGCCGGCCTATGGTGAGGCTCCAGCTCACTTGTGGCAAGTCATTGGCCACTGATGTGGCCAGTGATCGGTTAAATGAAGAAGAAAGTCAAAAAAGAAGACAAAAATTTTAATTTTTTTTAAATAAAATATAATAAATCGATTAAAAATAAAATAATAAAATTTTATTAAAAAAGAGTGTATGAAGGAAAATATTTTCTTTACCGAACAGTGGACACTTTATTTTTAGGTTTTAGCTAAGCACCGAAAAATAATTATATTTTTTTGGAAAATGATTATCTAAAAAATATTTTCCAAAAATATTATATTTTCTGCAAAAGGAATGGAGCCTAGATAAGAAATGGGTTGGGACTAGTAGCAACGAAACCACTGAAGGCGGTTTTCTGGTGAAATAGAGAAGTCATAGAACAAATGTCTATGTGCAAGAGGCTGTGGGTCACTCTCAAGCTGAAGTAGCTAGAAGAGCGATTGGATTGAAAAATCAGGACCGGATTGGATCTTTTCTCCCATAGATATAAGGAATCTCTAAGGGTGCTGTCAGTCTAATGTCTAGTTCTGATTTTTGTGCTTAACTTGTTAAAGGAAATTATGTATTGGATATTTTGACTGAGTCATAGCTTATGGAGTTGGGGGAATCGGATCATAAAGGAATTTCTGATCTAGAAATAAAGCTCCAATTTTTATTGTTTGGTTACCATGACAATGAATCCAGTCATCTCTATGATGTGATTGAATCATGACAAAGAGTTAAATGATGATCTAAATAAGAATAAATAAGCTTAGTTACCGATGTGCTTGTTCTAACTATAGTAAGTGTCAAGCAAAATAAGAAAAATTCACCCAAATCATTAATTTCAAATGAATAGAAGGATAGTAGTATCCTAACAGTAGCACTAGAATAGTTAGGGCTTTTCGATTGTTTAGCTTAAGCCTGGTTTCCATCGTGGTACAAATTTAAAAAGTCAATTGGCAGGTATTATAAAATAAATTGCGATGACCATCGACTTGTCTCCAAGTTGTGTTACTACTGTGCTTTTCAATAGGACACTTAATGCAACCTATTAAAAATTACTGGCTTTAGATCTTATGTTGGAGTCTAGATTCACTGTGATTTTAATAACAATTTTATTAGGTATATTTATGTGACGCGAAATAAAATATTGAAGGAGGTGAAAAAGAGAGATATAGAGCATTTTGGAGCTTACGATGCATGATTCTGAATCGAAAACAATGGCATGAAACAATTCATAAAGCCGAGCCACTTAAGGGAGTAAGGCTTATAAAGTATTAGCCGAAATGGTGGTGGTGGTGGTGGTGGAGGAATTGCTTATAATGTCTTTTGATAGTAATGGCAGTGGTGATGCGTGGTGGTGGTGGTGGTGGAAGTGGAAACATTAATTGTAGCTTGATTGCCTGTAATATCTCTACTTGCAAGTATCTTTCTTTGAGTGTGGCATGTTGATTTGGTTTTTGGATTTGATGAGTCTATCTCTTCGTATTCTCCTCCAGCATAAGGTTAAGTAGTCACTCAATCAATAGGTGAGAAAAGTATCCCCTCTAAGGACATGGATCAATCCGTTGACATGTGCTCTTGGTTATTCAGATTCTAAAAGAACTTAAAGGTGTGTGTTCGAAGGAAGAGATTCCTCCTTTCTGGTTTTGAGAACTTTGTCCTAATAGACAGCCTTATTTCCCTTCATTAGTTTTGATGCATCTCCCTTTATGAGAGATCACTAATACTATTTCTGCTCCATTCATCAGGATGCCTCCATTACTGTTCTAAAGGATCTGGAGGCACTACTGCTGGAAAATTTGAAACAGGTTTTGTACTGTTTGGTTTAGTAAATATGCATAGCAGGAGGTGTATACAACTTATATGGAAATTGAGTACCTTCTTTTAATCAGGAACAAAGTGAAGCACGTTTCTGTGCTGTGAGGTGGGCAACTACATTGTTTGATTTGCGACACTGCCTGAGTCGATTTCTTTGTATGCTTGGGGCTGAAGATGATAAGTTGGATATCAGGTAGATGAAATATTCTCTTAAAAATGTATATATGATAAAAGATTCTAAAATGCTTTTCAGTCAATTAGCTGGGCATTCTTGGGCAGTATTTGTATACATAAGAGTGAGGAGTTATGGCTTAGTGTAGAGTGTTAAGACATTTCTCCATTTGTTGCAAGTTTGTACAAACAAGTACATACATTTTATAGGCGCCTGTAGGTCATGTTACTTCTTTGTCAGAGTATGAGTGTAATTCGTGGATCTTGATGATCTAGCGTTGATGTTTGGAGTTTCTTCATGCTTATGCTCTTCTAGTGCTGCATGATATCGGCTGCTTGTTTTCTTCATATGTTTCATAATGTCACTAAAGTTCTTCCGACAGATAAGACTCTCTGGCTAGCTTTGCATATTGGTCTTTTGCCCTCATTACGCATACATACAAGGTAGTTGTCTCTATTACTAACGTAAAGCTATCGTTTGTTCTGCTTTTTTCTTTTAAAATTTCTCTAAAGAGAAATGGCACTGGAAGGCCTGTTCCCTGGTAACGATAACCAGCAACCTACCCATCATGATATCAGTCTGCAGTACCCAAGACTTGGAGACATGTTAACTTACATCCTCAAGCAGCGACCGGAATTGTTAGAATCAATTGAAACAAGGGAACAACAGCTTCTTTTTCCTTCAGAAACTTACGTTGCAATGATCCAGTTTCTGTTGAAGTGTTTTGAATCAGAAAAGCTGCTTTCTGAAACTGATGGAGGACCCTCTGAATTTTCATCTTCAGTGAAAACTATGTGTTTACTGCTAGATCATGCTATGGTATCTGGAGGTTCGGCTGAGTTGCATGCTTGTGCCTCCAGGGCGCTGTTGGCAATTGGATCTCATACTCCACAAGTATGACAAAAAGAAGCCACTGGACTTTCTGCTTCTTCTCTTTTTCATTTTCCCTGTGGGATTAGCGTTAACTTTTCCTACTAAATGTCGATCTTTGCAGATGATCGTTCCTCATTATGCCAACAAACTACCATGGCTAAAGCAATTACTGAGTCACCTGGACATTGATACTCGTGAAACTGCAGCGCACTTACTTGGAATGGCTTCCTCCAGTCTTCTGGCCACGGCTGCTTCAACTTTGATAAGTGAGCTACTTTCTTCGATCAGCGATTCCCGTAAAATAAGGTTTGGCAAATTTTCTTTGAAGATCCTTCATTTTTTAACTCTAAAGTGAAGAGTTCTCCTGATTTGGGGGTTTCAATGTGTTCTTCAGGTTTGATTATCATCATGGAGCAATATGTGCTATAGGATATATCACAGCAGATTGTATTTGTAGGACACCTCCTGTAAGTCACAGTTTGTTGCTTTTCTTGGGCAACTCATAAGAGAGCTATTTCTTTCCCATACTTCTATTTATTTTCTCTCTTGTTGTCCCGTGGCGACATTGTTACCTTAATGCATTGTTTGGAAACATGGAGGGTGAAAAAGGGAAAAAATCTTCTATTTATTTTCTCTCTTGTTGTCCTGTGTTGACATTGCTACCTTAATGCATTGTCTGGGAACAAGGAGGGGGAGAAAGGGGAGAAAATCTGTCCCCTCCTTTTCTCCTCACAAAAGTTTAACCGTTAACCCATCTTCGACATCCATCCATCTCTCATTTTTCTTCCCCTCCCCTTCTTCCAAAACAAAGCATAAATGCATTTGATTCTTGACGGGAATATATAGGTGATATTGTATGTTCAATCACCTTGTCAGTTTCTTCCTTCTGAGTGCATTGTGGCATGGTGTTGATACATTTATACTTCTATTTTACGTTTGCTCCATGCCTCATTTCTTCTGGTCATTATACTTCAGACTAAGTGGCAACATTCTGATGGTTTTTGCTCTCTGCATAACAGTTGTTGTCCTAGGCGGTAGGTTGGTTATGATCCAAAGAGGAAAATTCCATGTTGAACCGTCAACAATAATAATGAACAATTTATTGGATGTTTGAATGTAATTGATTATGGTTTTGGTAAATGGCTTCTTATCCTCTTCCTTGGCCACGCCTTACATGACTTATAATAAAACCAAAAGGTGAGTGATTTTATGCATTACTTTTCTCAGAGACAAAAGATAACTTTAGCAGATGAAACCAAGAGAATTTTCATGCTTTTTTGATTTGTTCACTGATTGACAAATATCTTCATTTGATACAAAGTGCTATATGATCCATTCAAGTTATTTCATGGTATCTGGGGAAAAAAAATTACTTTCATAATCATAGTGATTTGCCAAGAATTTTACTCCCTGAGATTACTTTGTCTTTATACATTTTCCTTTTTGTTACGTTTGAGATGATCTCTCACTCCTATCCTGTGCTATTTATTCTAACTTCCATTTTAATACATGATTAATAAATTTATAATTTTTTCAATGAAAGATGCTTGAGGAAAATATGCCCGACTACCTTTTGCGTATAGTTAGTTATGAATCCATACACCTCTTATCGTTCAAGTCCCATGATTTCCAGTTGAAATCGTTCCAACTCTACACCTTCTTTGCTCGGAAGCTCCTTTTCTTATTAATGAGGTAAAATTGGACTCTGATATCTGTGTTAGTAGTAGGATATCCATTTAAATATGTTGATTTCAACGCAAGTTGCAACATGATGTCATAAATGTATAAGTTCACCTTTCTCTTTTCTGAATAATTGCGGTGGATATTGTTAAGTTGAGCTCAAACTTTTTGCATTTACATAAATCGTGTTGTAATTGGCATTCACCTTTTAGATACCAGAAGTACTGCTCCAGAGTGCACTCAAATGCCTGGTTAATGTTGTGAAGTCTGAGAGTGCAACATTGGCATCTGTTGCTATGCAAGCATTAGGTCATATTGGGTTGCGTGTCCCGTTACCTTCAATTGCTGATGACTCCACCTCAGGTAAATTTTTTCTTCCTGGAATTGTTGGAATAAGTTACATGTATTATAAATCATGTTAGACTTCATTCAAGTTGCAGCCGACATATCCGTGGTTCTACAAGAAAAACTGAGGAAGCTACTTTCTGGCGATGATACTAAAGCAATTCAAAAATTGCTGTATCACTTGGACATGTCTGTATGAAAGAAACATCATCTTCCCGTCTCAACATCGCAATTGATTTGGTTTTCAGCCTTTGCCGTTCAAAGGTTAGGCACACTGATTCTCGTTGCTCTTTCTGCTTGATGCCTGTTTGGTCTTATTATTGCATAGCACCCGAAAGTTCTCTTACTCTGAATCCTTGAGTTGTGCAGGTCGAGGATGCCCTTTTTGCTGCTGGGGAGGCTGTGTCTTTCTTGTGGGGAACCATCCCTGTGACTGCCGACACAATTCTCAAGACTAATTATACTCTCTCCATGTCTTCAAACTATCTTATGGAAAACATGAGCACATCTTTGACTAAATATAACTCTAATGGAATGATTGAAGACACTGAAATTTCTCGTGCTAGTGTTAGAAATGCAATTAGTAGAAAGCTCATTGATGATCTTCCATACAGTCATAGAAAGGAAGAACGCTGTGCTGGAGCTGTCTGGCTGTTGTCATTGACCATGTATTGTGGCCATCATGCAAGCATCCAACAAATGCTGCCAGAGATTCAGGTTTATCGTCAATGGATAAGTCAAATTTTTCTACTTCTAAACTTGTTATTATCACTATTATTATTGGCCAATTGTCTTATGAGCTTGTTGACAATGCACTCTATAGGCTCTGCAAGAACTCTTTCCAAGTGGCACTAAGCCCTTTTGACTCTAGCTTATTTCTACTCTCGCAATCATTGTGTCAGAAAGATGCTGGTTTTTAGCAGAGGATTTGTAGTTTATTGGGGATTCAAGTTCTTGTGACTAATCTCTAGTGCATTCCTCTTTAAAGTACATTAACAGAGTTGTTTTAATTCCATAGATCACTCTTATATATACTAGTGGCCAGGCTTGTAAGTAAAAATTGAACAGACAATGATAAATTCAATATACTATCATATGAAGAGGATAAATGGACTTTGCGGTTGGGTGTTACAATGGATGTACGTGATACTTATCAAGGGCCTTGAGCTCTTGGTTCATCATACTTGCTGAATTAAAGTTAAATATCATTGGCACGCTAAAGTATGAGGGAAGTTGGAATGTCAACTTTTTTCTAGACAAATAGATGCACTGTTTTCCTGTACTATAGGATTCCTGGAAAGGATATTATGTTCACTTCAAATAACATGAAGAGGCGCACATTGCTGTCTTTACAGGTTACTTGTATATCGTATTAATCGTAGTCAGGAGATGCAGGTCAATTTAGATGTACAAATTAGCTGAAATATGGTCTTTTCTCATTGAAGAAAAGACATTGTCACTCTTTTCACGTCAAGAAGAATCTATGCAATCATTTTAGGTCAATTAAGACGCGACAAACAGCTGACAAAAGAAATGAAGAATGTTGGTGGATTGGAAAAGGAAATTAGACAATTTATCTGCTCAGGAGAATACCATTCTACTTTGTCGCTATAATTCTGTGTTTTTTTTTAATGCAGGAAGCATTCTTACACCTTGTTTGCGAACAAAATGAACTTACTCAGGAGCTTGCTTATAAGCATTGTATATGAGCTTGGAGATGCATCTATGAAGAAAAACTTGGTGAATGCACTTGCCAATGCTCTAATAACTGGATCTACGAAGAGAGAGAGCCACCGAGGTTTGTTGTATTGTAGTTTGAGTTATCTTAGAAATTTGATGGAGGACTCTACTAAGAACACAGAAGGGTTTAAATTATGTCCAGACTCCAGAATGCAAATAATGAGGAACTGTTAGACGGAGGAGCATTTAATACTTGAAAATATTGACTTCTATTTAAGTATCTGTGCCTTCCTCTGGTGACAAATATGGGGATGAAATTTTGTTGGACAGCTTGTCGAAGATTCTGAAGTTTTCCAAAGAGGGGGCTATTGGGAAAAGTCTAAGAGGTGGAAAACTTAGCACTCACAAAAAACTGTACAATATGGCGAATGACATGAGGCAACCAGGTCTGATATACAAGTTTATGGATCTTGCATATCACCTTGCTTCTCTAAATTCGAAAAGGGGTGCTGCTTTTGCCTAAAATAGCCAAGGAAGCTGAGGATGCTCTTCAGCCACATCTAAGGGCGTTAATACCCAGACTTGTGCGATATAAGCATGATCCTGACAAAAATGTTCAGGTGGAGACCCCGAATTCCTGTGTTTCAGTAAATCTGTTCAAATGACATATTTTTGATGAATTCTTGACCATACCAATTTAATTATTCATTGCCTTTTGATACCTTGATGAGATACTTTTTCTTTTTCTTTTTTCCGATGGGTTTTCCATTTGGTATTTCTTCCACTTTTCTTGATGCTCTTCTTGGAATGTGATACAGGATACAATGACACATATCTGGCAGGCCCTAGTAAAGGACCCAAAGATTACTATTGATGAACATTTTGACCTAATCATGGATGATTTGTTAAAAGAATGTGGTTCAAAATTCATGCCTGCACGGGAGGCTTCCTGTCTTGCTCTTGCTGATATTATCCAAGGGCGAAAATTAATCAGGTAAGGGATGTGGGTGGGAAATGCAGCATATTTGAGTCTTTGAGATTTATCAGATAATCCCCCAAGTCATAACATGAACCATTGATAATTTTATGTCATCCACATTTCTGAAAGGTGAAGTTAATCTAGTTCTTCTTTCCTTGAACTTACGCCTTAATTGAAGAGCATGTATATGAATTAGTTGACGCTAAGTGTACAAAGCATTATTGCTGTGTCTTTAGAATCGAGCTTTTACTATTGCTTTAGGCTGATATTTAGATTAATATGTGCCAGTGCTGGTTCCCGAAGTTAGTAAACTTAGGTGGAGTCAATCTGTGTCCCCCCAAAAGATTCAGTCGATGAAAGCGAAAAGGAGAGAAGAAGAGTGGGCGGTTGAGCCATTCTTTTCACATTTTACTAGGGTTTGCTTATTATAATATGTTTCTTAAAAGGAATTTCCGACCATCTCTTAATAAACAATTCATTGGTTGCAATTCATTCTAGGGTGTGATAGGCAAACAAAGAAGAGGTAGAAATATGCATGCCAAAGAGTCCGAAATTATATATGAAAAAAATAAAAATCAAAGGGGAGGGAAAGAAGTAAATATGAAATAGAAGGGAAAGAACATAAAAGATCAAGAGAAAGCAAAGAGAAGGAATACAAATTTTAAAAAGGACGTTGTACGACGATGGTATTGGGGACGTAACTTCCAGACCGTTGGAGTAGCCATCTGGCAAACCCGGGCTAGATGCTTCATCACTGTCATGAGGTCAAGAGAACTATTTGGAAGTAGTTCGGTACAGAGTGGTTGATTAAAGTTGGAAAAGTCATTCTGTATTGCTGGAAATGACCGAAAGATGGCAGAACAGAGGTGATATCCAACAGGATCATCACTGCTTTTGTGTACTTACGGCTCCATTTTGTTTGATTTGTCAAATTTGATCAATTTGATTTGCCCTTATATTCTCTTTGTACACTGGACAAAGAGACAAACACCGAATTATCTTAGCATGTTTCCCATTGCAAAATGAGAGATATCATCTTCTTTTCTTTTCCTTTCTTTTTTTGCTTTTAAAGCGTGTGCCATATCACTTTTTGTACTGACTTGTAGAGCTGCGCTTTTAACAAGTTGAGTAACTTTTGAAGGTCTTCTAGCTTCTTTTAGAGGCAAATTGGTCTTATAGAGGGATAACCTATAAAAAGAAACTAAGTTAAAAGGAATTGAATATTAACACTGAAGAACTATTGGTTACCACAATACATTTTGTCAATTTCCGAAATGGTGCTTAAATCGACACCAACATATTTGTCTGTCTTTGGTGACCTTTTAATGAAATTTACTCAAGAAAAAAGAGTGAGTTTGGTTAGTGAACTTGCAATGAAATTCCACAGAAGTTTGTTTTATATTGCTTTCAATGCCAATATACTAATTACAGTTTGGTCGAGTTGGTTGGTAAGCATCTGGGAAAAGTATGAATTGCTGCATTTCAGGCCATGGGTGATGTTAATAATACTGTTCGGAGCTCTGGTGACAAATTATGCCGTGCAGTGACTTCATTGACAGTATGCCTTTGCGATAGCAACCTCACTGATGCATCAGATTCACGCCAAGCTATGGATATTGTTTTACCGTATCTACTTAGAGAAGGCATTCAAAGCACGGATGATGCTAGTCATAAAGCATCAACAATTGTTGTTGTAATGAAGCTCGCGAAGGTTCGACATATCTTCTTTTGAGAACTATAGTTACAAAAGTTTAGTCCCTAAGAGGAATACTTGGCCTCCTTTTTACCATCGCATATTGGTCATCGTCTTGAGAAAAGAAAGGCCTTTATGGATGGTTTCTCTATCTTGCTGTCTTTTTTTCCTTAAGAATCCAAAAAGGTGAGTAGAGCTAAAGTTTTGAATTTGCAGTTGCCCACCTGGCTGTCTATTTATTGCCTAAGGATTTTATATAAGCTAAAAACCAAATGGAAACCACTCAGTTTAGTAAGGTGGTCAGGTGTGTTAATTTATGTGAATGAAATGCTGAAAGACTGAGACTTGGCTTTGCAAGCTGTTGTGGTTTTGTTGATAATAATGTGCTATATGATTGATTCATTTTTATTTTTTTTTTTATTTCTTTGAGATTTGTATTAGTAGTTGGATTTTCTAGAAGGAGCTAGTTTTGAAAATATCTGTGTGTCCAGATTAATGAGGTACTTCTTGGTTTGAAAAGGGCTAGTTTTTGAATCAAAGGCATCACCTGTTAGTGTCTACTTATTCACAGGGTGCAGGGGTTGCGCTCCGTCCACATTTGGCAGACTTAGTCCCCTGCATGCTTGAAAGTTTATCAAGCCTTGAGAACCAAGTATTCAATTATGTCGAGGTATAGGAGAATTCACTAGCCACTCTAGCAATTTGGAAACTTGCTTGTCCGTCACTTCAGTTTTTTTCTCTTCGCGTGCTTTATCTTGTAGTTGCATGCAACAAACATTGGAATGAAGACAGAGAAACTTGAGAACTCGCGGATTTCAATTGCCAAAAGTTCTCCTATGTGGGAAACTCTGGACCAGTGCATAAATGTCGTGGATGCCGTATCCTTGGAAAGCTTGGTTCCCCCACTTGCCCAAATGGTACGAGCTAGTGTCGGCTTAAACACAAGGTCTGTTGGCACGGTCCCATATGCACCTTTCTTAGTGAGCAGATGCTGCAAGATGGACTGTGGCATTCTCAAACATTTCTATTTTCGTATAATATCTCTGTATTCTAGTCCCTGACGTCTCTGATTCAATACTTGGTGATATTACATGTCCCTTGGAGTCTCAGTTTTCTCTAATTCATCCGGAGAAAAAAGCCAGCTAGCTAATTTGTTACACCTTCAATACATCAATGGCTGAGGGCAAATTTTTAGGTTAGATCAATGAAGTATATATTCTCTGTGGTTGGACAGCCATCTACCTTTTCAACTCGTACTTTCCTTTGAAAGAAGAAGTTGACTATTGTCTTGGTAACACATCCCCCTGAGGGTTTTGCGATCTGTATTGCACTTGAACAATTTGTCGGATTTGTGGGACATCATAGTGGTGTCAAATACAGACCCATAAAAAAAAAAAAAAAATTGGTCTCCAACACATGTTGAGTGATAGAGAAGAACAGTCTCTCTTGACATGAACGTGTCTTTATGAAACTCTCATTTCTCTCATAGTCTAGGTCCAATGGAGATTTAACAATCAGCAACTTGGTTTCCACCTTCATAATCTGAATTCACCAACGATCTTTTCTTTATATCTCCTTTAAATAGTCTAGCAAAATTTGTCTACTTACTGGGGTGAAAAATGATATATCTATGAACACCAAACCATCAAGGAAGAGAGGAAAAATTACAAATATTGCAGTTCAAGTAATGAGAAACGTTTTAGGGCCTGAAAATCCAAGCTATGCTTTTGCGCCTCCAGATGCACACGGGAAAAGGCCTATTTTTTACTCAAAAAATTGAAGAATGAAATTTATGCTTCCTCTAATTTATTTAATCAGCTTTAGGAGGCTGGAATGTTGCTATATTAGATGAGCAAACATACCTGTACTATTTTCTGTCCTTAATAGACTTCTCGATTAACTCGCAAGGAGGGAGTTGCCAGCTTTATTGGCTTGTTAGTTCAAAAAGTTGGCATAGCTATTAAACCATTTGCGGACACACTATTGAAGTTGCTGTTTGGAGCCGTGAAGAAGGAGAAAAGTTCTGCAGTAAAACGTGCCTTTTCAGGTGCCTGTGCATTATTACTAAAGCATGCCAGTACCTCTCGGGCGCAGACGTTAGTTGAAGACTCCACATCTCTGCATGCTGGTGACAAAAATTCACAAATCTCTTGTGCGATTTTGCTGAAAAGCTTTCTATCCACAGCCCCAAATGTGGTCAGTGGATATTATGCAGAAATTCTATCTGCAATCTTTATTTCACGGTACTCTCTCCATCTTTTATGAGTACGTATAATTGTTGATCTTTTATTTGATATGCAAGTGTCGTGCATCTTCGAGGTATCTTAGAAGACTAGAAAATCTTGAAGATTCCCTTGAGGATGAGAAAATCTCTGACATCTAGCGATAGATAAAAAGTTTTTTTAAGTACTATCCATTTATAAAGATATTGCTTCCAAGAAAAGTGGAGTTCAAATTCTCTGGAATTACAAACGGTTCTTGGGGCTTCTTCTTTTTTTTTTTTTTATCTTCTCTCTGGTTTGTTGATAGGATATCATTTCTAATTTCCATAAAAAATGTGGACCGACCATTAGAAGATGCTAGCATCTATTAAGTCATAAGTTACACGCCAGCGTCTAGTGCAGCTGCACGATGAATTGTAGTAAAGATAAAGGAAAAGGAGAAAATGCATTTTACAGAAACTCTGAAGTAGACACCAATTAGATACTTGAATTTAGTGGTTCTAAGTTTGTGTTTTATTTGGAAGAGAACGAGAACTTTCAATAGTGAACGTGTGGTGAGCTATTCCTCCAACCAACTTCTAGAGTTTGAGAACATGTTCATCATTTTGCAGATTTGAGGATGACGAGAATCTTTCTGGCATATTTGAGGAACCGTGGGAAGAAAATACAAGCGGTGAACAAATTACCCTTCAGTTGTACATGAGAGAAATAGTTTCTCTTATTTGTGAGAACATTTCATCTTCATCATGGGGAAGTAAGAAAAAGGTAGGGTTTTGCTTTTGGTTTTCTATATTTTGAAATGAGTGTTTTACCCAAAACCGTAAGTCACGAGGAAATGTTCTTCTTAACGAAGGTCTTGGGGCAATATTGAGCACGCTAAAGAAGGAAATTTTTCATTTCCAAAGTATTGGTTACACATAAAATAAGAAAAACAGGGCAAAGGCAAATTGCAAGATTTTTATTATTTAGTTAACAAGTGCCCGGGGGCACTCTCCAACAAAATCCAGGAGAAAAAGATTCCACAATGCCTCACGTGCAAGCCGATCCTTACATATGAAGCGCATAATCTGGACATCAACTGGAGGCAGGAACAAAGGCATTAAACAGACGTAGCAGGATAGAAAAAAATGAGGGAGCGCCAGGATTTAAAATACATGCATAATGATACCATATTTTATCAACCACTTTTGTCCAGAAGCTTACACCGGAAACAAGCAAGTTCATAATGTGTGTATAGCATATTGATCTTTATAGACGCCCAGTTTAATACCGAAAAAATTATACTTCGGAGATATGTCTCTCTTAAAGATCATAAGTCGATTATCTCTTATATATATGAAATCCAAATGCCCGATTGACTTTGTGAATGAATTTGCAGGCTGCCCGGGCAATCTGCAAGCTTGGTGAAGTATTGGGTGAATCCCTGTCTCCTTGTCATCAAGACTTGCTCATACCTCTTATGAAAGAACTTCCAGGTCGATTTTGGGAGGTAGGAAATGTCACGGACTTTGTTACAGGAGAGCGATGTGTAGTTTGTCTTCTAAAGTACTAATGTGAAGGCATGATATAAGAATAGCAGGAATAAAGGCTGAATTATATCACATACTACCTTGCCTTCTCAGATGTTAATGCATCAATTTCTTCCTACAATATTGTAGGGGAAGGAAGCTCTTTTGTATGCCTTGGGTGCCCTTTCAAAGTCTTGCCATCAAGCCATCTCCAAGGAAGATCCCAACGCTGCTGGTGCTATTCTGGATTTGCTATCCTCTGCATGCTCGAAAAAGGTCAAGAAATACAGGGAAGCAGCACTTTTAAGCCTTGATCAGGTAATTCCAGATTATTCTGTGTTCCCAAATGCAATTGTCTTCATTTAGAAAAATGTAGGGCTTTTACGAGCTCTCACATCAAGAAACCTTCCAGCACTACATTATTTGGAAAGTGCTGCTTCAGGTTGATTTCATTTTCTTAATTACCAACTAGAATCTGCCCCCAATCATCCCCCTTCCTCTCTAATGAAGATGTTGAACTCTTCATGGTTTTTCAGGTTATAAAAGCATTTGGCAATCATGAGTTCTTCAACATGGTTTTTCCAAAATTGTTTGACCTATGCAGTTCAGCCACTTCTGCTAAGTCTGGACAAGCACATTCAGCAAATGATTCTGCTAAAGCAGGTTCATCTGTATTTCTAGCTTGTAACTGTCCGGCTTTCAGGATTTTGAGTTGTCCGGCATTGCAACCTTCGAATACCATATCATAACTTTCTCTCATTGTTAAACTGTGCATTTTACATGGCATGGTTGATATGTGCAGACTATGATGGAAAAGAAGATTCTTCTGTTCCACTAGAAAAAGTACTGGACTGTGTCACATCATGTATCCGTGTGGCATATATTGATGATATTCTCAAAGAGAAAAGTAACTTGAAGCAGCTCTGGATTGTCTCCCTCTCACCTGAGTTTTCATGGACTGGTATCTTCATAACCAGATATTTCTTATGTGATTGCTGCATGAAAAGTGTTTCTATTAACTGTTTCATTATGCAGTCAAAACATCGGCTTTTCTATCAATTAAGGGACTCTGCTCAAGGATTCATGACACTTTGCTTGATTCTCAGCTAGCTTCTCAACATGCAAATACAGCATCTTTGTTTCATGAGGTAATTAGTATCTACTTTCTGATAATATTGCTGAGAAACAGGGTAACCAAGGGACTATATCTCTTAACTTTGGTTAAGGATAATAGCTTTCCTTTATTATGGCAGAAATGTTGCACTTACCAGCTTTAGAATAATCAGTTATCATTCTGTTCTCCAAATTGCTTATCTAGATTCTGACCATCTGTTTTTCCTTTGCAATTTTAAGCTGCTTTCTTCGGTGTCACTCAAAGTGGCGGAATGCATAGCCACCGTTAAGATAGCACAGGTATGTCTTTACTTTCCCCTTTGTGGTGAGAATAGCCTTCACTTCATCTTCTTCGAAAAAATCTGATTTAGTGTGGCTTTCACCTAGATGTAGGATTGCAGCATTATTAAGTCTCATGCATATATAGGTGACTTTACTCCAGTAAATAAGAGTTTCATTAAGTTATCCATTAAGAATTCCGGAGTTAGATAGCATAGATTACCTTCACAACGTGAAGAAGCAAAAATTTTCTTTTTCTTTGATCTTTCAAGTTTCGATGGTTCTTCTGATGGGGCCTCTGTATTAATCAAACTGCTGCATTCAGCTAATGTTTTCTTTGATTCAATTCCATTTTGACTCGAGGCACTAGAGGCAATTACCTTTTACTTGGTTTACATTTTTTATGATAATTCCTTACAAAGTAGATCGGCCAAACCAAAGAGATCAGTTGATAGCATCCCCAAGATTTTTATATATTAGTCAACATAGCCATTGTTGTGTGTGCGCGAGCAAGAGTAAGTTAATATTTGTCACGGATTAGTTGCCATGGTAAGTGGACCACTTAAGAGTTCTAGATCGTCTTAGATCATTCCTGCAAGTGCATTTTAGATGTTCATCTGCACTGTGGACCAATGATCTATATGATACTTTTTCAAATTTAGGTTCACATCAGTGCTTCAGAGTGCCTTTTGGCGATGATCACCCTCTGTAGGGAGCTTCCTTTAACGTTGGGGACAGAGGCAGGTTTGAAGGATTTGCTGGCCCATCTACATGAGGTGGAAAAGAGTGAGCAAGCCAAGTCCTTGCTTAACAGATGCATCCGTTTACTGGAGACTTCATAGAAGAACTGTGAAAGCAAATTGGTTTCAAAGACAGGTGCGTAGAGAGTTCTGACCACTGTAGGTGAAGTATGATAAATGGGTGAAATCAGTAGAAGAGCTGGAGTGAGGAGCTAAAACTCCAAATGTGTTATGATCGATCTTGACTGTTTGTGAATCAAGGCTGACGCCACCTTAGTAACCTTTTGGATAAACTAAAATGTTTGAACCAAGGCAGAAGCAAGAACTAAGCAGAGCTTAGCTAGACATGTTTTAGGGGCTACACCCGTTGGCCCTGCATATGTCAAGCACGTGGTAATTACAGATTTAAATAAATATCGCCCAGGCTTGATATCTTTCACTGAAGGGGCCGACTACTATGTTCTTTTTTACTCTCATTTAGCTCTGTACGTTCTTATTAGCAAATACTAAATAATTCTGAACTAACCAATCCCATCCTTAGTGCACAAGATAATCTTCTTCTTCGTTTCCTGTGTAAACACAAACATGCTATTGTTTTTTGTTTTTTTTTTTCATTGTTTTTGGTTGTTAAGGTAGAGTAGAAATCCCAATCCATGTGATGATTGGTGATCTGATGCGGCACATTACGCCTCATTACTCCATCTAATCATTACTCCGTCTAATATTACAAGAACATGACTTTCGTTTCTCTCTCTGTGGAAATGATTCATTATAGCAGTTTTTTAACTATCTTACCACAAGATCAAGTCCGCAAAATGATGCCATAGGCTATGGCCCATAGCCCCTCCCATAGAATGCCCTGTCACCATGACATTGATGTCTCCATATAAATCCTTGCCTCTTTTAACAGCATCCAATGTACCAGATCGAACTGTCACACCATGATAAGCATAATAAATCCACAATGAACCTAAGCAAAAACAATATAATAAGAAGGTAACTCATTCCAAATCAGAAGTATCCACAACTTGCGAGAGGCTTATCATCTCTAGAACTCACCTTGGCACCATGCATGCTGGGGTAGTTTGTGTCGAGCTGTTTCCAATAGAGATCTTCAACCCAATTCTGTATGCTGTAGACATAAATAGCAGCAATGACTAACTGAAAAGCTCAAACAACTTTTCCAAGAACAAAATTAGTGAAGTATGTGATATCTTCATGACTCCATCTCAAATTACAAGCACATAACATTCGTGTCTTGGTGGAAATGATTCACTGTTTTCCCTTCTTATGGACAGCAGACCCATATGCTTTGTGTACGCGTTCACCAGAGGCTACTCTTTTTAGCTTAAATTTTCATCAAATACTTCACGTCACATGTAAGAGGAATAATTGCTAAAGTTTAATATGCATACCTATATTCTAGAGTACCTTTGAAAGCTGTAACAGCAGCATTAAGGTCCTGGCCAACATAATTTGTGCCTTCAGGTAATATATATATTGATTAGAAATAAAGACAAAAAATTAGATGAAATTCAAAATAGAGGCATCACAAGCATCGCAAATTGGTAGCCACTGTGACACGAATTATATACTTGTGAGCAGTGCTGGACGTCAACTATTACTTCAATGACTTGGAACCCCTGATTTCAGATCCAAAGGCATTAATAACCAGTCAAAGCCTCACAAGAGCAGGCAGCATATGCCCACAAAATCTCATCTCAAGAATTGGCCATTTAGTACTAAGGACCTATTCTTTACGCAACCTTAGCAACAATATCATATTAAAATGTAGTCAAATTACCTTGGTCTTTCCATCACAACTAGGACATGTCCAACTAGAAAGTTTTGTCAAATCTGACAAGTAAACCAGCAAAATAAAAAGCTTTGCATCTAGTTACAATGTTATTGTATTGAAATGGTGAAACCTAATAACAACAAGCTCTAGGTAAATGTGAAAAATCTTCATAAAGAATAGTTACAGCGGATGCATACTATAATATCATGGCAAGAGTGTGATTGTAAACAGCTTTATGATCCTTGGATCTCACTCTAAGTTCTGCATTTACCAGTTGAGAAAATTTCAGATTAAAAATGCAATCACAAGTTCATTCAATCATGAGCAACGAAGCAAGTTTCTTATGTCTCTAGCAAACTATTTCAACAAATCAAGTGAGAGGAACACTTTTAAGGAAACATCACTCAAAAATAAAAATAAATATATATATATATATATATTTCAGTATATTTCTACTATCCTTTCGTGAGAACTATATATTCAATGTAATGTGATGAAAGGGGAATAAGTAAACAACATAAGGCTCCAATTTCCCATAATGCTACTCCACCGAAACCTACAAGCTACGGTCCATTACTTGACGAGAGAAAAGCTAAATAGCTAATAGTCAATCACCTATGAGATACTCCGAAATTTACCCCCATAGTAGAAACAGCGAGATAAAATTTGTATCGAACAAATATATGGAAATTCAATCAATCCGATCATATTCTACTAGTAGAATTGATCCATGCTCAGTAATCCAAGAGCTTAACAAAACCAACCAATTATAACACGACACAGTCAGTCATACGCTTGGAAAACATCCAAATCTATACTTGAGGGATCATCCAGCTATAGTTTTCCCCTGTTCAATCAGGCACTGCAGCTCCATGACACAGTCAACGGTTCCCCCCAACCCTGAAATACATAAAGCCGCCAAATTCACTATACGAATCTCACTGTCCAAGCTCAAAACCGACTCTATCACAATCTGAATTGAGTCAGAGGATCAGAGCAATAACTTATTACATGAACACGGATGGCAATTACCTCTCACCCCTCCCCGCGGCAATCAAGCATTTCAGAACCATCGAGAAAAAAAAAAAAAACGACATCGCGCAACGAAAGAAATTCCAATCTCATTACACGCAAAACAATCCCGCGCGATCAAATGGCGCGATCGCCCTGCGGGTCTTTGTCCGTATTGCTCGAATTCAAACCTCGAAAGCCAGGGCGACTTGGGGGGAAAGGAAGGAGGAGACGATGAGTTCATTGATTTTCCTGATTTGCCCTCGGCCACTTGTTCTGTTGGCGGGCATATTCGGTGTCACGCTCGGTGATTCCGTCGTTTCCGTGAGGGTAGTGAAGGAAGTTTCGCTAAAATGAGACCTGCTTTTGCTTTTTGGACGAAATTTGTGTGCTCCGTGTCTCTCCTCTTTTGGAGCTTCCTTTGATGACTTTCAAATGAGCACTTTGACTCGGTTTGGTTCTATTAGTTGGTTCAAACTAGAATTACGAAAAATACACGAAAATTAGAGTTAATATTACTTAACTATTTATGGATATTCATGGAGGTGTATAAAAATGTGGATTACTTTTCTATTATGATCGCAAGCTTCTTAAGTTGAATATTTTTACTTCCATGCTCAAATCAATCTAATAAATTGAATTATTTAAACTTTTCTTTTTGTCGATATTATTCAACCTTGAAAAGAATGTGATTCAACATGCATGACAAGTGAGTTGAGCTTAATAGTGGAATGTGGAACCCACCTCTCTTAAGTTGAGGGAAAGTTCGGAAACACAGCTTGCCATGACATATCAATTTGCGAATATTCTTTGAAACTGTTATTGAAGTAGATTCAATACTTTTTGTTTTCATTTTTAGATAAATGTATCTACAATAGTTTGAGTTTAGTCGTTTTATCTAAAATTTACAAAATATTTATAGTATGAATAAGATTCGACTGATCACCATCTTATAATTTCTCAATTGATATATGAGTCGTACAATCATCGGGATTGAATACTTAACTTTACATGTAAAAGATTATTACATAAGAAAAAAAGTCCTAAAAAAAAAGATCCATAATCTTTGAGGAGAAAAGTCCTAAAAAAAAAAGATCCATAATCTTTGAGAAGAAAAGTCCAAAAAAAAAAAAACCATAATCTTTGAGAACAAAGGTCATTGGACTCTTTTTGCCGGTTGTATTCGAAGCAAAAAGAATTTGTGACCTCACACAACAAAAGTTACAAAATGTCATTTTTAAAATATAAAAAGAGTGTGAATGGTTTTTCTTTCTAAATCGCCATTAGCTCACACAAATAAAATAATATAAGAACCCCGATATGCAATATGCGCGATGTTTCTTCCGCCTGTCTGATCTCCCATTGTTGAAGTTGAACCGCCCAAGCTGCTTTGATCTAAGTAAGGAGACGAAAGCGTTGGTGGTGCTCTCATGAATTTATATTCATAGTCAAATATTTATAAAAGCACAGAAAAATTAGTACACAAAACAAAGGTGGAAGTTAAAGCATAAGTGAAATTCAAGAGAAATAATTTCAAAGAGTAAATTAATCAATTTTACAGAAATCAATCTTCAAATCTCTTCCTTTATTGGCAACATAAGCACGCCAATCCCTCATTTGATTCAATAAAAAATTTACAAGCATAAGACAGATTTATAGATCACTCCATTTTTTAATCAGACTCATTCACTGCTCATTTAATTTGGAAAGGGAAAAAAAATTGAAGATGAAAAAGTCACAGTCGCAATCCAACCTGAAAAACAATGACACAATAATTGGCAAGTTCAAATTGTGTCATGAGCAATTTTTCGCCGGTTAGTATAAGATGTTTAAGCTTTTGGCATATTAGTCACAATAATAAGCTTAGATCAAGTTGTTACGGCTCAAATAAGATATTCAGTGATGGATTTGACAATTTTATATCATCTTCCCATATTTTTTAATTTATCAGAGATACAAAATCACAATCCATCGAGACTCAGGCGGGGAGGCAAAGTCGGACCACCCTCAATCCTCCAGGTAGGTCCATCTTGCGCATAAGCCCACGCGAGCTTCAGTTCCCGCATAAAACGAAAAACAAAGGGAAAAAGAGAGAGAGAGAAAGAAATACCACAATAATAATAATAAGAAAGTGAAGAACTATTTAAAACAAAATTATGAAAAAACACAAAGCCCTCTCCCTCTTTGCTTCCTCCCTCTATGGACGCCGACTCAGATCAGATGACCCACTCCGACTCTCCTCATCTTGTCACTTCAGATTCCAATTCCGATTCAGCCTCTTGTGGTTGAGTCAATTTGTATAACTTGCAAGTGCAATAGTTTGTCAATTTACTATATGGTGATTTAACATAGGTATCCTTATAATTGCTACTTCATATTACTGAATCTAAAGTTGTTTGATGCCCATGCTTCACGCAGTAGAAATGTTAATGTTAATTTCATCATACTGTATAAGATAAACTAGTTGTTATAAAGTGTGCGAAATGTCTAAGCACTTATGGCATCACCTCCATGGCACTAGCGAACAGAAAATTGTGATGTGAAGAAGAGGATCCCTTGCATTAGTACACGCATGTCCAATTTGTTTTTCAGGAAAAGCATGGGTCTTAAGTTGGATTCACAGGATTTGAAGAGGATGCGTACCAATTCTTAATTAAATTGAAAAAATGTTTCCAGTTGCAAATGGACTTGGTCGTACAACATTCAATATCAATGTAAATCTGAAATAATTACCCAAATCAATTAATCTCAAATGAATAGAAGTGTGGCCAAAAAATTTCTAATTCTAAAAATTTAGCATGGAATAGTCTCCCACTATTCGCAAGTTCTTTTTCCTCCGCTCTTTTTTTTTTTCTCCTTTTGTAATACATAATTCACAAGCATTAATCGATAGAGTGAAGAGCCATGCCTCCAAAAGCATTTTCTTAAATAGAGAACTTTCATATTATAGTCGTGAATAATTTTTTCCATCTATTTTAACACAAGACTGTGCTTACATATTAGTTTTGCATACTCTATTTTAATAGTATTTTGTATAATAATAAGTATAGAGCATCAATTTTATGTCCAATCATAACACCTTGTGATGGCCAATTTATTGACGCCAATGAGGGGTTAAATGTGTAGGATGGTTCGCCCCGAAATAAATATGTAATCTTTTCTTAATTTCATCGATCGCTAGGGGAGCGGTTTGATGAAGATCAAGCCCAATAATTCCACCAGCCTTTATGTTTCGGAGTCAATTCGGGCCTGGGCCCGATCAGCCTATTAAACTGGACTGACCAGAGTCCATCTTAATTAGGACGGGGAGGGGAACGAACTTGGTCGGAAGTTCCACGTCTGCTTTTGTTGACTTGACTTCGAATGAATGGGGGCAAAAGTCGATACTCATCCCCAAAATTTCTGCACCACATAGTGCAGTCATTTTCCGCGTTAAGAAACGTACATAATTGTGGACTTTGACGGGATGGAGTGATGCTTCGAGGAAGCATCCTTGCTGACCAAAATTTGCGGCAAAAACTGGCCCACGACTCTCTGCATATTCAGCCAATCCTGTGGCTCCTTCTAAGTTCAATGACCTCCCGACAAGTCGTTCAAAAAAATCTTCAAGAGATTCTGTGGTGAAGGAACTAAGGTCTTTGATAGTTAAGGCCCCCATCTGTACGAAAAGTCTTTCTTTGCCTTCAGAAAGACAGGAGTCAGACAGTGGGATATCACCTATTTTCTCTTCTTCCCCGAGCTTTTGAGCTATAATGGAGGGAGCTCAATTTTGATTCGAATGGAAGGAGTCTGATTTTATAAAAAAATAAAATGCATCGGGACTTTTGTACGTGGAATATAATCAAAGCTTAAAACTATGGGAGAACAAATTTGGTCTTAGTTTCAATTAAAGGAATTTGATATTTCCCGAGATTTTTTTTTTTCGACTTATGGGGTTATCGTGATTAATAATATTAATCTTGAATTTTCTTTTTGTCAAATTCGGATGTACATCTGAAAAAGGCTAAAAGAGAGCTTATGAATTGCCGAGCAGGACAGTTTCACACTTGGGATCTCGCAAGATTTTATTTTTCCTCCTTGGCTGCCCCCACCATGTGCTTCCTTCACGTCGTCCTTATCAAATACCAATAGGCTCATTTAGTCCACATCAGTACCCTTCGAAATCTGGAGGTCATGCCGGTGTCACAGCATTCACATCAATCATGCACCTCCCCGGCAATTTCGAGGAGGTCAGCTCGTCAACCACCGGGGATGACCATGGCCATGGGCATGGGGTTAGGGTTTTGGAGGCGTGTGAACAGAGAGCAGTAACAGCGAGGGAAAGATCGAGAGGGATTTGGAGCAAAGGAAGAAACGTGCCAAAGGTCAAGGAAGGACGTGAAAGGAGTCTGTCGTGGAGTTTAAACGAAGTTTACCTAGAAAAGAAACTAAATAAAAAGAAAAGATAAAAAAGAAGAAGATAGTCTAAACCTGGGCATGTTGAATATATTTTGGTCTCTTCATTCAAATAAAGGGAGATCCATCCTTATGCTTTCTTCTCCCCAAAAAGAAGAAAGACCAGAAGCGAAATGCTTGAGAGAAGGTGGACGAATGTAAAAGTCTCAAGCGCGTGGCGGAAAAGGATAAAAAGCACAGCAAGAAAAATATATCCCCAGCCACTTTTCTCAAAAGTTATAATTGTAGCTCGTTTCTTTCTTTTGCAAGAAAGACCCCAAAAGTCACTAAGTTCAGTTTTCTTTTTTTGAAAAACTTAAATTTTGACTCAAAAAATTGCAAAGTTCTGGTTTTTAAGCCGTCCTGCACCAACCAAACTTTGACGGAACGTATTTTTTAATTACCATACAAGTTTTGAATTTTGATGATATAAAAACAGTTTGGATAATTGGTATTACGGTGAGTATAAAAGCGAGCTTGTTTTAGAGAATCGCCACCATGGTCGTCGAATTTGCCACACATCCATTGCCATCAAAAGTCCTCAACTTTGCATGTCAATCCATCGGCGAGTGCGAGTTAGCGCCTCGCCCGCTTGAGTCGTCGTCGGCTCCTTCGTCTCTTTTTCTTTCGGCGCAGAGCTCATAAACTATGTCCGTGGAATTCGCGACCGACAGAGGTGGCTAGCCTCGCGCGGCCATAGATCTGTGGCTGCATATCGGCCGCTGTGTCGAGGCTTGACTCATTAATTCCCTCGATTTTTTGAGGAACGGAGAGAGGCCCTCGTCCCTGTTCATCATAAAATCAAATATCCAAAAAGAAAAGGACAGATAACTTCACTGCCATGAGGGGCGCTTGGGTATTTTGGCAGCAGCAAAAGGACAATATGCAATTGATAGGGGAGAGAGAGAGAGAGGAGCAGAGGAAAAGGACAAGGGTCGTAATTATGGACGCATGGAGCAGGGTGCTGTCAGGTGTCGGTGGTCACATGTGGGAAGCAATGATGTCGTTTGCAGTAGCGAAGCTGGAGCCAATTAATAAGAAAAAGATGCTAAATCAATCCGAGCTCACGCATACTCATGGAGGAGATGGACCCTTATGGAGAATTCACTCGATCCAATTTATGAATGAGTCGGTTTCATGTGCGCCGGTGCACAGGCGGGCAAGACCCGCTGGAAGAACAGGGAGGAAGTGAAGAGGGCTGTATTTTTCAGGTTCGGAGAGCACGAAAGACAGACCGGGGCGTTTTCCCCAAAATAGCCCCGACGCGTTTTCCCCGACTGGGACATCGCTCCCTGTCCTGGAAGCGACACTACCATTATGTACGGGCAAAGCCGTGAGTGGTCCCGTGTCCTGTCAATCCTGTAAATTTACGGGCGAGTGCTCGGGCATTTATCGCTACACGGTGTTGTCAGATAATTCAATGGAAGAAGGAAGGCACACTTGAAACCGTGCAGTCCGTTTCAGGGAATACACACTGGCCCTCAATTATAGTTAGCCAACCCTGTGTTCTACGTTTAATGACCCACGGAGATCTCCATATGTAATTCTGGCTTCTCAAAGTGATTTAAATTTCGCAATGTGCTGTGCTGATTTTGCAGCTATACAGTTCGAATTTTCTTCTTCCATGGAAGATCAAGAGAGATCACTTGAGGGAAGGCAATGCTTGGTTTATTCATCATTGGATTGATTGTTATCCAAACTGAGAAAAGCTTATTACATTATATGTGTCAATCTTTATGAGTAACTTTGATCGGCTAAATAATGATTGATAGAAACTGTTTTGGCAGATTTAGCTTATTTTGGTTTCTATCCAGTCAGTATCATGAAACTTCAGTTATGAAGTAACTATTTTCTATCCTAAAATATGGAATGCTTAGTGGTCACAGAATTGATTTTAGGAACTTGAAAAATTCTTGCAAAACAAACACTGTCAGTTTAGAAACAACTTAAAATAATCTAGCTAATCATATCATCAATCAATAAAAAGGTTGGTACTGTCTAATTTACCTGAATGGAAAGTACGAAAATGCTGTGTTCATATAATTTTGCCTTGAATCAAAATATGATCATTAGATTAAAAATTGCATTGACTACCACTCTCCAAAGAAAATAAATATATAAAAGAACAGTTTACGGGGTGGTGCAAGAAGACTGAAACGTCACGGGATTAGAAGGGCAAAGTCAAAGTCGCGAAGCCGTGGACTACGAACAGTCCGTGAACCAGCTTTGCTCCAAGGAATCACACCAATGATTCATTTATTTGTAGTTTGCGCCTCACCGACAGACTTCTTTAAACGTAGAGATTTTGTTGTAAAAAAAAAAAATCACTAATCACTCTATAAAATCCAAAACTAATTCATCGTTCTCTCACCCAACCTCTATAAACATGACACCAAATCAATCTCCAATCCGCATATTCATCGATAACTTCGTCTTACTATTTCCTTCAATCAAATACCATCATATGAAAGTCGAAAATTATATCAAAACAAACTTTCAAAGCATGTTTATCTCGTTGAGGATTTTCTTGTAGCAAGAAAATAGTTTTAGGAAATTTAATTTTAGAGAAGGTAAATTAGACAAAAAAATTGACTATGGTGAAAAAGAGTTGGAAAAAAATGATTTTATTGTAATTGGTAATAAGTGAATCAACTAAAGACAACTTGTATCGTTAAAAGTAATAAGAAATGACTAAAAAGCTCGAATCGATATTATCTTTGTTCATTACGTAATCCATCAAAATAACAACAATTACAAAGAAATAGAAATCATGAAAACGTATTTGTAAAGTAATATATATGATTGTGTTTTTGGGATTGTAGAAAAATTGAGCATTAATGAACCATATTCTTCTCACTTCAACGCACAGCAAGAAATAAGGGAAAACATTTCTCATTAGCAAGTTGTGTTCTCTAAGCTTAATAAATGACCTTCGTACGTCACGGGCACATTAAATTTTCAACGATCACTTTGGACAGAACTTTTGACGGAATACTTTTAGGTCGCTAATACAAATTTAAATTTTTGACGACAAAAAAAAAATTTAAATGAGTAGTGCCGTAGTGAATATAGTTCAAGATTTTCGACAGAATCGCTACTTCTCGTTGCCCACCCATCGCCATCACGAGCCCTCAACTTTGTGCCAGTTAATGCCTCGCCCGCTCGAGTCATCGTGTTGTTGGGGCTCGACTGAGTTAACTCGCTCGATTTTTTGGGGAACGGATAGAGATCCTCAGCTCTGTTTATCATTAAAATCAGTATCAAAAAAGAGAAGAAAGAAGTTCCTAGGCATGAGGGGCATTTCGGTATTTTGGCAGCAGCAAAGAGACAAATGCAAATTGATCACGGTGGGTGGAGCGCAGAGTTGTCAGCTGTCGGTGGTCACATGGCTCAATGGGGGGAGTGATGGTATCGTGTGCGCGTTGATAGTTCCGAAAATCTCGAGTTCGTGGTAAATAATTAAATTATTATTATAAAAAATTATAAATTAATATATATAATAAATGAAGAATAAAATTTCAAATTAATATTTCATTAAAGTATTATTTATTATCCACCTCAACAATTTAATAACAAAATTTAATAAAATAAATGGAAGATAAAATTAATTTTTAAATAAATTTATTAGGAAAATATCAGTTTATGATTTTCATGATATTAACTCATAAAAAAGATGTTAAATCAATTCAGGTTCACATATACCCACAGATGAGGTGGGACCTATGGAGAATTTACCTAGCTCATCGGTGCATAAATTGGGTAACATGGCTGATCAAAAAAATAAAAAATAAAATTGGGTAACATGGATCGGTGTTCGGGCAATACCTGCTCGGTGAATAGAGAGGAAGTGAAAAGAGCTGCAAATCCAGTACATTTGCCGCGTTTGGTGGGGCCACTGTGGTGTTAAAAGTCACTGCATTTGTCATCATTGACAGGCTTACACCGAGTCGTTCTTATTGACCAATTCGAGCAAACAGGCCAGCGACTCTCTGCATATTGAGCCAATCCTCGTTTCCAAGTTTAACGACTTACAGAGATCTCCATTTGTTAGTTTTGGCTTCCAAGTTTTTCCATCTCTAGCTGCCCCTGCTTCTGCTGCTATCCAGTTCGATTTTCTTTTCTTTTCCTTGAAGAGGAGATCAAGTGAGATTCATGGAGGGGAGTGCAAGAAGACGACGCATCGGTGAAAATGATGGAATAGCAACGACAGAAGGTGGCGGAACGGCTCTTTCATCGGGATATGATTTTGAAGTATTTTTGAGTTTCAGATCAGATACACGGTCAGGTTTTACCGACTTCCTGTACACTAGTCTTACAGATGCGGGAATCCGTACGTTTAAGGATGATGAAGAGCTCCGCATTGGGGAAGAGTTTTCCTCAAAACTTCTCCAGGCAATTAATCAGTCGAAGATCTCAATACCTATCTTTTCAAAAGGTTATGCCTCTAGTGCATGGTGTCTCAAGGAGCTAGCCCATATGGTCGAGTGCCAAAAAACTAAGGAACAAAAGATTATGCCCATTTTTTATGACGTGGCACCTTCAGAGGTGCGACACCAAACTGGGATTTATGGCGAGGCATTTCTTTCACATGAAAACAAGAAGCGATATGACGAAAAGACTATGCGTGAGTGGAAGGCTGCTCTCGAAAAAGTATCATTTCTAAATGGGTGGGATCTGCACAACATGCGCAACAGGTGATTGCTTTTAGCATTCCTTCTCATGTGCCTTAGATAAATAAAACTGATTGCATTTCAAATGATTTCTTTTCTATAGCCTTGCTGGAATTGAATTCTGTGTTATTGAGATTATACCGTAGCACTTTGTGATGGCACAATCCCAATTTTGTCCCATTTAATTCCAAGCAATATTTTTTCAAGTTTACTTCATTCAATAATTGTATGTGCCAACGCTAATTCATCTACAAGGGAATAAATCATTGAAGAACACATTTCGAATTCAATTTGATCTTGTTAGAACATAGTTTGATTCGACGCAGTTTTCTAACTCATTGTTTTTTTGCCTCCAACAAACACTAGGCGAGAAGGTAAGTTTGCAAAAGAAGTTACCCAGACGATTTTCACTGTGCTGAAAAAGGCTCATCTGGTGGTATCAGATTACTTGGTCAATGTTGACAACCAAGTGGATGAAATCATGAAAATGATAGGTGCTCAGTCAAGGGGAACACGGATTATAGGAATGCATGGGATGGGTGGCATCGGAAAGACGACTATTGCCAAACTCATCTACAATAAGCTTTCACGTGATTTTGAGAATTGTTGCTTTCTTCCCGATATCCGAGAAACATCAAAAGTCAAGGGCATTCCATACTTGCAGAATCAGCTTATCTCTGTTGTCCTCAAAACGAAATGCATAAATATAAGATACATTGACGAAGGGACTCAGGCAATTAAAGACCAGTTGTCTGGTAAGAGAGTCCTCCTTCTTCTCGATGATGTGGAAGAATATAATCATATCCATGCACTTGTAAGTAAGGGTGACTGGCTTCACGAGGGGAGCACACTTATTATTACTACTAGAAACAAAGATGTTCTCAAAGTCCTCAAAATGCACCAGAGTTATGAGGTCAACACCATGGATCCCGATCAATCTCTCAAACTTTTTAGCAAACACGCCTTCGGAAGTGATTATCCTTTAGATGAATATACTGTCCAATCCAATAAGGCGATAAAAATTGCTGGAGGTCTTCCGTTAGCTCTTGAGGTCATGGGTTCACTCTTATACCGCAAAACTAAGGAAATGTGGGATGCCACATTGGAGAAGTTGGCAAATGTTCCTCATGATGATGTTCAGAGTAAGCTGAAAATAAGTTATGATGCATTAGATGAAGGAGAAAAGGAAATATTCCTTGACATAGCTTGTCATTTCATTGGATATGACAAAGACATTTTAATTTATTTCTGGGAACCTAAACTCTTTCCAGAAGTAACTATGAAAGTGTTGCAAAACATGTCTTTGATAAAGATAAAGATTAAAGAAAATACAATGTGGTGGGAAAAAAATAATACAGTGTGGATGCATGATCAAATCAGAGACTTTGGAAGAATGTTGGTCAGTAAGAAGAAAATAGAGAAGCAAACAAGGGTGTGGAATCCTGAGGAAGCGTTGAATTTGATGTGGAGACATAAGGTAAAATCCCCTATGCAATAGATTTGGAAGTTATTTGTGGACATCTTCTTTTCAAAGAAAAAATATTGCTTTTTGTGTTCTCTAGCACCGTTGCGACCTACTCAACCAATAATTCTGCTTTGTTGAATTAAAGGAATGATAGAACTCAACTCAACACCTTAAAATAGTGAACTTGAATAAACGTGTTTTTCTTCTACTCATGTTTTTGAATTATCCTTTCGGCAGGGACAAATAAAAGCTAAAGCTCTTTGTCTCAGCTTTGATCGTGAGCAAGAGGTCCATTTTGCATATAAGGACTTTGAGAGATTATCAAATCTAAGGTTCCTTGACATGGATTCGAGAAATTTTTTGTTCAAAGAGAGGCCTCTTTGGCAATTCGAAGAGGGGCTTCTTACGCATGAATCGCCATCAAATGATTCTCCAACTAATGAGAATTCAGATCTCCTTCCACAATTGCGATGGCTTTCATGGCATCATATTCCCCCAACATTTAACATTACAAATTTCTCGATGGAGGAAGTAGTTATTCTCGATCTATCTTATAGTGAAATTACGGATGATTGGAAGGGGTGGAACCACATGAAGGTATGTTATATGTTAGGCAACACTTATTATTTTGTCTTGTTAGATTTGAAAGTAATATATGGATGATTTTTCTTTTATAGGTGATGAAGAACTTGAAAGTTCTAGATTTATCTTCTTGCATAAGCTTGCAAAGAACCCCCATCTTCTCTAGTCATTCAAATTTAGAATGTTTGATCCTATTCAATTGTCGCTCATTAATCGAAATTGATGCGTCGATTTGTCAGTTGAGATGTTTAGTTTCCTTAGACTTAAGCTATTGTTACATGCTCCAGAGGCTGCCAGACGAATTGGGTAGAGGTCTTGCAAACCTTAAGTTCTTATCTCTATCTTCTTGCCGTTCATTGGAGAGGCTTCCGGATTCAATTGGAGATTTGAAATTGCTGATTAAGTTGGATATATCCGAAGTGAAGATCAAAGAACTACCCGATTCCATTAGAGGTCTTGCAAACCTTAAATTCCTATCTCTATATGAGTGCGATTCATTGAAGAGGCTTTCGGATTCAATTGGAAATTTGAAATCGCTGATTAAGTTGGATATATCGCATGTGAAGATCAAAGAACTACCTGATTCCATCGGAGGTCTTGCAAACCTTAAATTCCTATCTCTATCTTGGTGCCATTCATTGAAGAGGCTTTCGGATTCAATTGGAAATTTGGAATCGTTGATTAAGTTAAAAATATCCAAAACGGGTATCAAAGAACTACCCGATTCCATCAGAGGTCTTGCAAACCTTAAATTCTTATCTCTATCTTATTGCGATTTGGAGAGGCTTCCGGATTCAATTGGAAATTTGGAATCGTTGATTAAGTTAAAAATATCCAATACGAAGATCAAAGAACTACCCGATTCCATTGGAAATTTGAAAGAATTGAAAGTAGTGTATATAGAGGAAACTTTTTTAAGCAAAATACCTGATGTCCTTTGGTCAATGGAGAATCTCGAAGACATTAGTGCCTCCAGACATTATAGATTTAATGGAAATTTCCATGTGAATATTGGCAAGGGCATCCACAGGAGTCAATCCCTGACGACCTTGACATTGATGTCTTCAGATATATATGAACTACCGAGACTTCCCGAAAGTCTTATCAAATTACAGCTGTCTGACTTGCTAATGGACGCGTTTCCGGATCTCTCAAACCTCACGAATTTAAAGGAGATGGATCTGCATTTTGGCCAGCCTCATCGTGGCCCGAAATCTAAGTGGCCTGGGGTGTGGACATGTCCGGGGAGACATGGGATTAGTTTAAGCAAACCGGAGCCTCTACATGTGACCCCCTCGCCGACAAACCTTGCCCTCCCTCCTAGTCTCGACTCACTTCGCCTCTGCTGCTTTAATCTGCATCACCTCCCGAGGCCTCCCTCAACTTTATCCTCCTTACGTTTGGAAAATTGCGCCTGGCTTTTCTCGATGGAAGATCTATCGAATTTGAAGAAGCCTTCATCTCTCCATATTCTGGACCCTCCAATTGCAGAGATTCAAGGCCTTGGTTATTTGGAGAACCTACGAGATTTGGAGCTTTATGGACTTGGACAGGTGAAGGTACTATCTGATCTAACCAATCTCAACAAACTGACGAGTCTTACACTAGACTCTTGTGATGAT